>OX155966.1:20985261-21070261 GCA_944548615.1 Micropterix aruncella
CTCGCTTCATCAATGCGGCATCAAAGCAGCAACGGCTAGGTACTCCGAAAATATAACCAGTTATTAAAAACCCATAACCGATAAATAGATATTAGGTTTCAATAAATTATCAATACTAATTCGTTGCGAGGAAATGCAGATCGCACTTTATTTATCACTATTACATTTCATTAAAATTCTTTCAATACACTTAATATCAATTTTGCGGCATTTTATTATATTTTAATCTCCCTGTATTGCTAATAAATCAGATCCTACCTATTGATAACGACGTAATGAAATGGGCAATTTATGAGCAAAATAAAACGATAAATCTAGTAGAATTTCCCACTACATAAATTAGCGTTGTATAATAGTCTTTCTCACAGCAAAGGAACAAAATCGGTTGTGTCGCCCCAAGACTTTCCCGACAAGCAGACAACCCCCCCCCCCAACCGTCCTTCCTCCAACGCCTCCTATCCCCCCAATGCTACCACCCCCCCTCTCCTCTACCCCTACCCTCCACCCCGACGCTATCCCAGCAACGCACCCCTTTCCCCCAAAACCCAACCCTCCCCCCTTCTTCAAACAAACCCCTATTTTCTCCCAAACCTACTACTCCCACGCAAACCTCCCCCCAAACACCCTCTCCCCCCAAAACTCCTTTTGCATCTTAAGCACGTGGGTATCTGCTAAAGCACTCTAGATAAGGCGGAATAGGAACCCATGGAAGAAAAAGGATATCGGTAGAAAAAGAAGAATATATTCGATCCGGAGGGATCCTACCTAACCTAACCCCCCCCCCCCCCCCCGATAATGATAGATTATGACAGCAAATATAATACATTTATAGTATTTCTGTAGTATTTCCATGGTATTAAAATGGCTATTTGCCAATAAGGACCTTATTATTGGATTAAAATATATGTTGTTTTTTTTTTGTTTCGTTTGTATAAGAGATAACAACCAACCGAGATGCAACCAGAATTTAGCAATGTGGTTTCAACCCTACGACGCATCTGTGTCCCGAATTTCAAGTCATCTGTGACCGATTCAACCACAATCTTTTAAACTTTTGCCATTACCAAATGATGCCTGCATGCCAAATGTCAGAGTCGGATGAAGTGTTTGGGCGATATCGTGGAGTAATACACGCACACCTCTGCCGGGAAAGTAAATATCTGTTTTGTCACCCCAATACTTTCCCGGCAAGTTGCCAAGGACTTATCGATGGATTTTGAGCGTGATATCCCTTCGGGAAGCAGGTTGATCTAATTGAAAGGGCTAGTCGGCGACGAGCGCGGATAATGAAAAATACAACGCATTGAACACGTTCGATTCAATCGTCTGCGCAAATAAACTGACCGGTGAAAATGCAATGTGATTTCCTAATACAACTATTTTTAGTAATATAAAAACTCATGTATTGTGATTATTTAATTTAGGGTTGGGGATAAGATATTGTAGGTCAATAAGTACTCCTATTGTATACACGATTTTATTGTATACCATGAAGTTTTTTAATTTATTCGGTTTCGCTTTATATAAGGCGGAGCAATTACAGCTGCCCCTATCGATCGCCAGCCAGTAGCTCTTGCATTACAACAGCGAGGCGTTTCCAAATTTCCGACAGAAGGCGACAGCTATATCGCGAGCGGGATTTAGGCCTCCGTGGTTTTTAAAAACTTGGGGTGTATAAGCATGAACGCATTCGCGACATACAAATTTATTTAAATATTATTAGTACAGCTTGTATATGAGATATTCCGATCAAAATTTCACAACGTATTTTCGGTCCAACGAGGCATCTGTGTACCTAAATTTTAAGTCTTTACAGTACAATATTTCGAGATTGTTATATGACTAGTGCACCTCCTGGTGAATCAATTTCAAATGATGCCTGCATACCTAATTTCAGCTCAATCGGATTAAGCGTTTGGGCGCTATCGTGGAGATTTAGACTTTCATATGGAAATGGTATCAATCGTCTCAGGGGGGTCAAATACATATTTCCATCTTCATCTAAAAAAAAAAACGCGATCACGATACTTTCCCTACTCGTCAGTTAGTAGACCGGGACAATGAATTTAAAATTGAAATAATATCTTTTAATAGTTTATTTGTTTTATGGGGAAATAGCAGAGCTCATTTTTACATAATTAATCGTAATAATATCTAGGTCAGATAATATGCAGTATTGATTATTCTAAATCGGGGTTAGACATAAAGGCAACGACTTAATCCAGGTCAGTGTATAAAGTAAAGCCTAATTATATTTTCTTCTGAGAATGCCGCGACCGCCCGTCGGCAGTTACCTTTATATTATCAGCTATAGGCACCTATTAAAGGCCACCCAAAGTTTTAATCAAATTGAACGGTATTTTACACTCGCTTGGGCATAATAATATGGGTCATTACATTTTTTCTATGATAATGTCGAATTTACACTATTCTTACACTATAGTAATAATAATAATGAATGATAAATAAATACAAACGAGCTGCCATGTAATTCACCGACCGGAGTCGGGCCCAATTAAATACTATCAAACTCAATGGCGAGACTCGATTTAATTATACAAATAATAACTATGTTGTAATGTACTTGAGATACTTTCATACGAATAAGCATTCTTCTTTTGATTGTAAATGAAGAATTTAATGATACCACAATTGTAAATGCAATTAATAGTAATGCGAATGATATAATATCTACACAACCATGTATTAGTTTTTAAGACGCCAAAAACTATTTGATTTGAATAACGGCAAAACGGCAAGGACTTTATCATGGCGGTAGGGGTACCGACCGACCGACCAAGGCAGAATTGCAGCCAGCTAAAATATGTTTAGCTTTGCAATGAGTATTACTGTAGAGGGGACAAGAACTATCCTCTGAATAGCTTCAGAAAGCAAAGTTAGCGAATCTAGAAGTGTATGCTGAAAGGCATTTAATAAAACGTCAGCATGCCTGGAGTCCTGTCATACAACATTATCTTCCAGCGCATTGGAGGGGAGAATGAAAAAGTCACCAACTGATGTCCAGTAATTCTGACATCTAATGACGTGAGCTATACTGTTGTTGTTATAACCTTCTCCCAAGAGTGATCTTCAGGTTCACATCGCTCATGCTTGTACTGCCGTACCAGTCCCGCACCATTTTGGCTGGATCCAGCAAGATTTTATTTGTGGAACTCTAACCGGGCTTGTAAATTATTTGTTTCACCACCGCCACTCACTCCGCGATTCGATACTGCCCGATCCTTAAAATTGGACAGAATCGAGGTTTTGGCTACACTGGAGTTGGCATGGAGCAGAGATTGCAGTGTTAGAGCTAGCCCAAAGTTTAGATTAAAAGGAAGTCGTATAAGTTAAATGAATAAAACAAAATAACTTAATGTAAAAAACATATTATTGGAATTAGAAATTGCCTTATTTAAGGACCAGCGCGTACCATCGTCTATCACTAAACATCCCTCGCAGAATCTTTATTTCAAAACCAGTTTTAGCTATAAAAGTTAGAAAAAGTTAGAAAAAGGTCAAACGTTTCATAAGACTAAAGCTTTTTTTTCTCTCTGTGTTTTTCATAATAATGAAAAACTCAGAGAGAAACATCGATAAAAACAGCTACGTGTTTTTTTTGACAAATTTTAGTAGAAAACTAGTACACTTCGAAAAGTTTTCATGTGTTTTCGAGTCATCGTTTTCATTTTGACTCTGAGATTAAGGAAAGTTTTTTAATTTTTATTTTGTCATATATCTCTATAGCGATTATTATTATATTCAAAGGATAAGCCTTTTTGACCACTTTTATCAAAATTCGTCCAAGGATTTATTATTACATAGAAAACATAACTGTATAAATAATTAGTTACATCTTTGATTTCAAACATAGTTTATAGTAGAGCCATATACTATAAACTGGAGCCATATACCATATACTATATGGCTGGAGTATGGATCATCAATTTGAAATTGGTGGAGAAACTCGAGACGTGGCAAAAAATCGCCAAGAATGGAAGCGAATCGTGAATGGAGTACGAGATCCAGCGGCACCGACAGCAGCGTATTGGCTGCGAGGGCGACCCCCTCCCCAATCGCCGGCTACGGAATAAATAATAAAATAATAATAAATAATTTTAAATTCGCTTTACAGCATTCACAGCGATAGAATAGAAACAGTTCAACATAAATTCACTCGCATGCTGTTCCACAAAATGTAGCCTCAGAAATAATCTGAGAGTTTATGTAGAGCATATTTCGCACTTCAACCTCGTAGATTCAAAAACACCATAAATATTTTATAAAAAAACATAATAAAAATAATTATATATTGCAATAGCTAAGTTTCTGTAACGGCGGTCGTGTTTTTTTTAATTTTTTATTTATTTGCTTTCTGCTTTATGTACCCATTTTTCCACGTACCTATTTTTACCATGCTCATGTTATTTCTATCATGTTGTTCATGCAAGGGCTGTACATTTTTGATACGATATTAAATTAGTTTTTAATAAATAGGTTTTGCAAATACTCTATCTTAGATTAACTATCTGTAAGTTTGTTGTAAAAATTAATTAATTAAATAAATAAATGTATAACAATTAACTATCTGTGAGTTTATTGTAAAAAATAATTAAATAAATAAATCAATTTATAACAATGCTAGAGTATCACCTTCACGGGATGTGTCTATTATCTGTCTGTGTTTATACTCCAAATTATTCTCAGACAAGCTTATACATACTCTCAAAAAATATCTTTGCTATTAACATTAGGTAATCTTCTATTTCAATTTCGAGCCTCATTAGTCGTTGCCCTTAGCTTTCACCAGCAACTGACCATTTTTGGTGAGAGTCAATTACAGAGGAGATTATCGATAAATCTCGCCTTTGACAAGTACGAGTATGTACCGAATTATTCGGCAACAGTTCGCGTCGAGACAGCAGAAAGGCGTAGCAGTTCCGAGACATTTCACATGACTGAGATCCAATCGACAGATACTGTCACTGCGCGACTGTTCCTTCACATTCGACATTTTGGTGAAAGATGTATTATCGTACGGTAAGTTTTATAAAGGTACGATACGATAATATCTTATTTATTAAGAACACTACTTGTACATTAAAATTATTGATTACCTACGTTAAAATTACCTTTGAAGATGCCATTCTAAAACTGATATTTAAAACCCACAATGTTATGGGAAAGTTAATTCAATTAATTGAAATATTGATCTGTATTATCTATAAATTTTTACCACGTTAATTGGTATGTGATAATGCATCTGTTGTAAGACTCTCGTAGATAGAAACCAATGAATGATATTAGGCGTTTTTTACTGCCTCTCCGAAGTTGATATTTTTGCCCTTAGAAAGTCATCCAAACTCTGAAAAAGTCTTTTGGAGCAAGGTCTGGCGAGTACAATGGGGAGTCTACAGTCGCATTTCCTGCAATTTTGCGACCATTTGCTGTTTAATGTGTGGTCGTCCTTATCAATTATTTTCTTATATGTATCTCAATCGGCACCGGCTTGGTAAGGCAACAGTTTCTTTCGCGAAGTTATTATAATAAGGTACCAGCGCATATTAGAAGTCTTTGAGAGAACCAATTCAATAAATCAATAGTTAATAGCTTAGTCAAGAATCCAGTATACGACTTAAGAGATTTGGATAATGCTGGTATCATATTCCAATAGTATCACAATGTAAAATAAAGGAAAGTTGCTGATAGTTGACATTTGTCAAAGAGCGTATTTCTTTTATTAACGAAGGTTATATTGCTGGATTGACCAATTATTTAAACTTTGTCATTTTTGGTATACGATCATCAATTTGCATGACTATCACATTATTACTTGGATAATTATGGTTCTAAACATTGTACTCTTTATTTAATGAGGAATTTTAAATGCTACTTTTTTTCTAATTTTCAAGCATATTAAACCGATAGTAAATTACTTAAATTAATTTATGTAGTCACAACTATCACGAGAGGTAATTTTCCTTAATCACTAAGAATGTTACTCGCAATGACGCTTCCGAGTGTAGGAATGCCTACCTACTGGAGTAGAATAAATTGTGTTGTATTGTATTGTATTTTATGGGCAGGTCTTTAAGTACAAATTTGCGTTAACTGTTATGCCAGACCTCAAGCAGCTGTAATGGATGACCATCGGCTCGCGTATATATTCGAAAATAACTTAAATTTTAACATTTTCCATGATTACACCCACAAAAGTATCTGAGTTATAACAATCGACAAAGGACAAATGAATAACTGTGTTTGAAAATGGAATCACACGGTTTTGAATTTGGAAATTCAACTCAAAATTAAATTATACAATTTCAAAATTATCATAGGTAATAAAAATGATTATAAAAGTAGATTAACATGATCATTACATTTTTTCTTATATTTATTAACTTTCCAACAAAATGAGAGGACAATTAAAATGTATACAGGGTTGCGAAGAAAAACGGGATATTTTAAACTTTAGAGAGAAAATGGTTGACTGTAAGATATCGTTATAGCGATAAGTCCGCCAATTGTGCATAAATTGTCTTTTGCATTAATTGTCAATTGTGCATTAAGTTATGTTTCTATAGTACAATAAAGTTATTCTATTCTATTCTATTCTATAGAGTTAGCAAAACTATAGTGCCGGAAGTTATTAGGAGCCGATGCGTAGTTGTTGTGAACGCTTCGCCATTTAGTAATCATGGAGCATTGAAGTGATACGCAACGTGGTGTAGCTGTAAGAGCGTTTTACAAGCAGAGTGATAGTGTGACTGCTGCGTAAGGGTATCTCGACAGTGTTACTAGCTAGGGAGGGCTTCTTGGACTTGTCCGATCTGCTTATGCGATTAAAACATGGGTGCTTAATTTTTGAGACAACTGGTTCAGCCTTTAATAATAAATTAATGGTTTAAAAAAAAACACTAAAAACACGCTTTTGGGCTACGATACGATATTCACATACACACGGCTATGATACGATATTCTATCATGGAATGCCAGTGCCTATCTTTCGGCTTCATCATCAGACCTTGAAACCTAATCGTGGTCAAAGTTCATTCCAAGACTTTTCTAACAAGTCCAAACACAGCTATTATACGATGTTCCATCATGAAGTTCCAGTTCATATCTTCCGACTCCATCATCAGATCAGTTCGACAGTACCATATTATTGTATTGTCATCAGAACTACATACAGCTGCCAATTTTCATGACGCTACGATCCTTGGAAGATGGTTAAATTAGTTACCTTAGATTCCATTACATAGCTAGTTACATACAGGTCGACATAATAAAAGCGCGTTAAAAAGAAGCCTTCACGTAACATTCGAACGGTACGTGTTCCAGAAAACATTACAGCTGTTCGAGTTTCGATCGAGAGGAGCCCTCGCTGCTACATTCGACAACGAACATCTGCGCTAGAGATTGGGCGAAGAAGAATACTTACGAAGAATACTGCTTGAATTTATAGCTAATGAAAACATAATGCACGAAATAATGAAAATATAAATGGCATACTGTATACAGGTTGAGTTAGAATTAGTGACATCCTTGAAGTGGGTAAATCAATTCCAGCAACAAAACAAATTCGAGTGAAAAGAAAATGAAAATAAATTATTAGTTTTAAAAAAACACGCTTTTATAAATGCACGTAAAAACCTTTCTTTGTAGTCTCCGTTTTCTTTGTGTTGCTGTTTCTTTTTTTGTAGTTTTTGCTATATTATTCCAACGAGTAGTGGACAATTCAACGGTCCACCCCCCTAGAGGTCCGTGTAGAGGGGCAAGGCTATTTTCAACAGGGTTTCGCCCGGTTCCCTGAGGTGACGCTACCGACATAATATTATTAACCACCCTCATGCCATTCAGTCCTCGGCACGTTTCTCACCTTGGCTTGGGTGGGATCTTTAACAACCTACTACCCTATTTACACGTCAATATACATCGTATATAGATATTACAATATTATTCTATTTACACTCTCCATGTATAGGTCTATATACATTTTATACAGGCACCTATGTCAATATTTACACTATTTACACTCATTATTTACAAGTCAATATAATAGGTTTGTTATAACCTTGAAACCTGATCGTGTTCAAAGTCCAATACGTGACCTTTCTCACAAGTGCAAACACGACTATGATACGATATTCCATCATAGAATGCCAGTTCCTGTCTTCCGGCTTCATCATCAGACCTTAAAACCTAATCGTGGTCAAAGTTCATTACAAGACCTTTCTAACAAGTCCAAACACGGCTATGATTCGCTATTCCATCATAGGATGCCAGTGCCTATCTTCCGGCTTCATCATCAGACCTTGAAACCTAATCGTGGTCAAAGTTTATTCCAAGACTTTTCTAACAAGTCCAAACACAGCTATAATACGATGTTCCATCAAGAAGTTTCAGTTCATATCTTCCGACTCCATCATAAGATCAGTTCGACAGTACCTTATTATTGTATTGTCATCGGAACTACATACAGCTGCCAATTTTCCTGACGCTACGATCCTTGGAAGATGGTTAAATTAGTTACCTTAAATTCTATTACATAGTTACATACAAGTCGACCTAATAAAAGCGTGTTAAAAAGCGTGTTAAAAAGCGTGTTAAAAACGAAAACAAAAAAAAAATATTTTTATTTCCTAAACTTTGTCAAATTTAATATTTGCAAAATAATATAAAAAGAGGTGATCGTGTTGCGCCTTCTAGTAGTAGGTAAAATATCATGAATATTTTTTATTCGCGATGTTTTACCGATCGCTAGATGTCGCAGCGCGCTCAACGCTTGTAAAACTTTTATTTATCAGTTAAAATTTTCAAATTTGCCAAAACAAGAACAAAAAACCAAAAACGAAAGAACTTTTTTTTTTCTTGATTTTAAGATTTTTATATTAAAATTTGCTTTTTTGCGCGTACCGATTCACCTACTTCTAGCAAGTCTTTGATTAAAAACTCACCTGTACATACACTTTCGCCAATAAAAGATGTTTTATTGTATTTATTCGTTTAAATTACGTTACTTTAAAACCTCCTGTTTCCCTGCGCAACCCGGTATTTGCGTATATTTTCTCCTATTTTTTTTCATATTTTTTTTTCAAATCTAATTATGTTTAAAATACGGCAAAAATACTAGTCTTCAATGTGCAAATTTATAAATGTGAATACCTGTTATATTTAAATATATATTATTTAATGTATTTATTTCGGAAAAATAATGTTATTACGTCGAATGTTCCATCGCCATAACTGAGCCACTTGTTATTATTATGTGTATACATAATAATATTTCATAGCTACTACTTCAAAAATTTATTCGAGGATTTTGGTATTTTCCATATACGATTAAATTAAACATCCCTTCACTGGCGATTCTTCAATTAACCGTTCGTCAAAACGATGGCATACGATTACGATTTTATCCAAGCGTATGAGAAATGTTACAACACCATTTTTGGATAAATGTCATTATCGAAAGTTGCTGATCCTCTAGATATGCCAGAGCAAAATCTATCACAGTTGTTTAAATATGTCAATATTCACGAAGGAAATAGTGGCTTAATCTTTCGGTAGCTCGCCTTCACGTGTAAAAATGGCGACGCACATTTTTGGTCGATTTTGTATATATATACTAAGATATATATATATATATATATATATATATATATATATATATATATATATATATATATATATATATATATATATATATATATATATATATATATATATATATATATATATATATATATATATATATATATATATATATATATATATATATATATATATATATATATATATATATATATATATATATATATATGTATATATATATACGGATTTCTTTACAAACCTTATCAAATATATGTATATATATATATATATATATATATATATATATATATATATATATATATATATATATATATATATATATATATATATATATATATATATATATATATATATATATATATATATATATATATATATATATAGGTATATATATATTTAAATATATATATATATTTATAAATTGTCTCTTGTTACCTAATTATAAATGTTGTTAGCCATGTCTATCATATATTTATATAATATAAATGGCGACCGTCCAAAATGGCTACGCGCGAAACTGTTAACCACCGCAACCACCTATTGGTGTTTTTGGCCTCCCAGGGGTTAAACCACAGTTGCCTTGGAAGAAATGAGTGTCGGTTTTACTTTCCTGGCACTAGGGAAAGTATTGTAAAGGCGCTAATAAAATCGAGGTGAAGACGTATCCATTTTGACACCCCCTGAGATGATTAAGACCACTTCCAGACCTAAGTATCTCTGTGTCTCTGTGTGTGTATGTGTGTGTGTGTGTGTTTCTCAACGATAGCGTCTAAACGCGTCATCCGATTGAGATGAAATTTAATATGCAGGCATCATTCGGTCATGGCAAGAGTTGAAAAGATTGTAGTTGAAATCGGTCCACCAGAGGACGCGCTAGTCGAAATATTGACGTTAGAGACTTGAAATTCGGTACACAGATGCAATCCTAGATAAGCCTGTGCGTAAATGTAGGTAATTATAATTGATCCTGTTACTGTTACTGCTTTTCTAACTAACATTACTAAAGGTCTCCTTTTTCTTCAAATTTTGTAAATTATGTCGTCAATTATATTAATTGAAATTGTATAATAGGTGTACTATTTAACAAACTATAACACAGGTATCACTACCGAACAGACTGTGGTCTAGTGGAGCTGATAAAATCCATCAAATCTGTAGTTTCCTTGCTTCGCAAACAATGTTTAAGTATCTGTTCGCTTCATGTCAACATTGTAACCTTTTATTTTGGATATAAATACATTTAAAAAATACTGCCCTGCCAAAGAGCGCATTATTACAAATTATTGTTATTTCCGTCATCACTCGAAGTCTATTAGAGCAGGTCAAAGCTCCCATTCCGATCTCTGACACTGCAATTCATTGTCAAGCTCAAACGAAGCTTGAGCCACCGCGCGCTGCACGACAAATGAATTGTGAAATCGTACGATTACTGCCGCCTCCCGCCCGCCGGCCCGCGCTTTGTGCTGATGCGGTTACGATACAGAATATCAATTTGGTTGTATTTTTTTTTGTTTGTTACCTCAGAACTCCATCATTTATGAACCGTTTTGGAAAATTCTTTTTCTATTTGAAAGGATATACTTCCAGATTGGTCCCATTTTTATCAAAACCCTGTTCTGATGATGGGATCCATGAGGAATATAGGGAACTCCTCAAAGGTTATCATATGAAAATGAAAATATACATGTTAGTTCAGTTCCGATGACAATTCATTTTTTTTTGGTAAGCATGACCTGATTCTACACCCAGGGTTGGCTCCTGACGAGGGGACTCCTCAAGGGTCAACAGCACAACACGAATTTTTGTATAGGCATGCAGTTATGATAGACTGCTCTAAGTTTCACCATGACATGGGTGCTGCATCTAGGGCTGGCTCCCGACGAGGGGACTCCTCAACGGCTAACAGCACAGACACGAAATTTTGTATACGCATTCAATTATGATAGCCTGTTCTAAGTTTTACCGTGACATGGCTGCTGCTCTGCTAAAATTTTAGATTATTTTGTGGAAAGTTGCCGTAAGGAATCGTTACAAGGCTCTGAAGAGTACTAATGGGCCTTGATCAACGACATTTCGTGTTCCTATTCTGCCACTAACATGTCCTAGAGCCCTATTCCTTGCTTGTATGTGTTCTCTTCCATTTCAAAATAGATACTCTATTTCATATATAATTTTTTTATACTTCTAAGGCAAACGAGTCAAAAGAATAGATAAACAAAAACAAAAGACGCCACTTATAGTCACACTTTAACGCTCATGAACGGACGAAACGATGCAATAAATTCATGCCCGGAGTCGTTTCACTAATGAATATCCATCTGTTATGAGGACCACACTGCAGCAATGATCATCAGAGTGTTTTGAGTATGTGATCAGCTGCGATGCGATTTTAATTGGATAATAGATGGTGCGTTTCGCACTGTAATCAATGACAATGCGAATAGTTTAGGGAAGATAAAACTACTATTTATTATTGATTTTAAAACCCGTATATTCGGTAAATTATGTTTTCAAGCCACATGAATGATGTGTATATTAAATAAAATGGCCAAATTCTTTGCTTATTTTTTACTACAAATCAAGTAAGTGAAGTGTATTTTATTGAATCAGCCGTTGAAGTAGCGAAAATAAATCGTTTTGTTAGTTCCTTACTTGTCTATTTTTAATGTCCTATTTATGTAGCCTTTCATAATATATTTTTTGATTGTATATTTTATTGATTTACTTAACAAAATATATAAAAATTCTTTAACCACATTGATTCTGTATCTCTCCTAACTAGGCATCGCCTGTTCCAAGGAAGACAGCCATTTTATAGGAATTTGTAATAAAATTTATATATATATATATATATATATATATATATATATATATATATATATATATATATATATATATATATATATATATATATATATATATATATATATATATATATATATATATATATATATATATATATATATATATATATATATATATATATATATATATATATATATATATATATATATATATATACATATACATATGTCTATAATCAAAACACATGAAATGTATTTTTAAAAAAACAAACACAATAATCAGCACAAATATATATTTAATATTACTAATTCTGTTACATAATTTCTTATTAGAGCATAATATCCTATATGTACTTCGTTTAACCGACGTTCAAAAAATAATTATAATATAAAATCTATTATTGTTAACATTATTAAGATTAACCAATATTACATAAAAAATAAAACACAGTAAATGACAGAAAAATTACCTCAAAACAAAATAACGATTTAGTCGGCCATTAAATTAGAGCAAAAAAAATAAAAAGAGATCCTTAAAAAATATCATAAAAAAATATACATTTTATTAATTTTCAAGAAAATCAGCATAAAATTAATAAATAAATGAATTTAATGATTCTTCTGATGATGTCCTTAGAAAAATATACTGTAATTAATCAATCTGTATCTCGTAATTTAGACTCTAAAATGGATTTCATTGTTAGGGGTTCAAGGTTGAAAAAAATATATAATCGGTTATGGTATTATATTTAACCGGCTTGCACGTGGGATAGAATTGTGGAAAGATTGATGTTAATGCTCCTATTTAAAATTCTGCCCCTATTTAAAAATTTAAATCCTCCTAATATTCCTATTTTGCATAATAACATTAAATCAGTTGGATTACATATAGCGTAATAATGTACGCTACTCATCGCCATTCCCTTTTTATTGAGTGTTAATTTCCGCTTTGTAGCTTTGAGTAAGGCGCCTGGCGTCTGTATCATCACGCCCACACACCCACTTCCACGTTAATGCGATCCAACCTGGAAATGGACCTGTTTCAACAGAGCTTACGTTGTACAATTTATACATTATCGTGCTTTCGATTTTAGTCGATCACTCCCTTCTTCTCTTTCGAGTCCGTGCTGCCTCTTTCGGTTAGAATTCTTCGAGTCAGATCTCGATGCGGCGTTTCATCGATTGGGGTTCCCAAAGGTTCTGCCCTAGGAAATATTTTATTTCCTGTCTACGTTACCAATTTACCTATTACTTCCATGGTAGATTCTTTATTTACATGCATACTATGGTTCTTATTGAGAACCGTCGTCTCTTAATAGTACTTCAGCAAAAAGCTTTTTTTACACGATGTTTTTTTTCTTTAATTTATGAAACGTTTCCTAAGAATTGCATTTAAATTAAATAATAATCATAAGTTGAAAGTCAGGTATCAATAGATCTAAAAGTATACTAATAATAAATAGTTATAAAAGTGCGTTTTTTTCAAAACGATACTATTGCAATAGATGTGTCGCTTTAACAAAATCTTCCATGGTAATTTAAAATTGACAATTTAATAATAAAAAGTGCCTATCCTCTTATGCAAGACAAATAGCTACAGTCTCTTAGTAGGGTCTTTATTTGCCAGTACGCCAAAGGAGAAACGTTGATATACTTGCTCTCTATCGTGTACTCTATCAATCAACACAAACCTATGTCCACGAGCTTTTTGAATCATTAAATTCCCACCATCTCGTACTTCAGTCAGCCTCTAGACGCTTACTAAAAATTCCGTATCTTAGTACTGATTTCTATCCCTACTCTTTCTGTGTCCTTGGTGAAAGAATCTGGACGATCTCTTGGCAAATATACGAAAGTCGCCTTCTTTACCATCATTTAAGACTCACCTCAAAGATTACTACCTATCTATGAAGTAACCAGTTTTCCCTTTCTCTCGTCTTCCTCTCCCGATTTTCTCTAATCGGGCATTCTTAGATTTAAATACCTTTACTGGTCTGTTTTTTACGCAGACGAATGTAATAATCTTTATATCCACAATGTGCGCATGTGCCACTGCACTTAGGTTAGTTGTAAGACACTGTCATGTGAATCACAATTAAGTGCCTTTTTGTATCACAAGTAAGTGAAAATAAAGAGCATATTACTATTATTAATTATCTCCTAATATGTCTGCGTAGTAACATCTTCTTTAATGTCATTAAAAAAATCTCACAAAACACAGAATCAAAAATTATCTATAGATGATGTATCACTTTGAAAAACTCAAATTTTGCGCATGGGAAAAAAATGTTTTAGTGCCGTTGTCTATAAATTTCTTTTCACTGATGTTTCCGGCTCCGAGAGTATTAAGAGATAAAACCATAAAGAACTCATTTTTGAAAATAAACCTCATGTATCACTGTGAGAAAACGGTCCTCAATTAAAAACGACAATTCGTCGTTGTTATATAATTTCGTCTCACAAATATCGACAGAAATAAGCCAATTTCTTCATTGTTTACGTACTTGTCAGTTCCAGATTTTGCTGGAATCTATTTGATAATGGAATCTCCATTTCGATAATCTATACGACTAGTCGGTCGAGCATGCTTACGCATACACATTATACAGACTATAGTCATATTTCATTCTTGAAATATTTAACTTATAGGCTTGAAATTTTGTACACAGATGTGTTGTTAGTCCAAAATCACATTGCATTTTCGCCGGTCAGTATGATATATTTGCGTAAACGATTGAATCGAACATGTTTAATGCGTTGTATTCCCACTATCCTCGCTCGTCGAAAACTATCCATTTTAATCAGGTCAACCTCCTTCTCGAAGGGATATCTTGCTTGAAATCCCTCCATAAGTCTTGGTGACATAACCGTTTTTAACGAACTTTTGTATTTTGTCTTTTTTTTACTGCTAATAAAACATAATTAAATCCAAACGCACGATTATACGTTATCGCATTTAACGACATCATTATTGTGAACACATATCATGCACATGTAGAAAGGTATGCGGAATGCTGTCGAGAGGGGGCTTCCAAGTCTTAGGCATCGATATTTGCGCTTCTCGATGGAGGTACATATTTTGGCGGGAATATCTTCGTTTACGAGCGTAAATATGACGCTGATTAAGAATTTGCGCGGGCGGGCGATAACGGGCGCCCGCGCTCGTCCATTGGACCACAACCTTAGAGACTAAACAAAAAATACAGTGTTATATATACATAATATTGGCTCCTATGTTTCTCCAAAGCCTAATCTTAGTTGTTTCTGAAATATAAGAATTTAAGTACATGCCATTCCTATTACTTTGGTATTCCGCTCCCTTAATTTTAAGAATAGGCGACTTTACGGTTTTGTCTATGGTCGTTCCTAATCAGTACAAAAATTTAAAAGGTTCGCTTGATCAGTACGCCATCTTGCTTTGCAGGAAACATTTCCTAACTAACCGGATTGTGGACCATTGGAACAGTTTACCTGCTGAAGTAGTTAAAGCGTGTAGTGACAACATAAGTATTTAAAAAGAGACGAAATTTTAACAAAAAGAAAGTCCGACTTCAAATGTTTTTATAAGTGCAGCAGCCATGTCATGGTGATACTTAGAATGGGCTCATAATTGAATGCGTATACAAAATTGTATTATATGTGCTGTTGACCGTTGAGGAGTTCCCTCGTTGGAAGCCTACCGCGGGTGCCGCAGTCATTGGTGAAACTTAGAACGGGTTGTCGTAATTGAATACATATACAAAATTGTGTGTCTGCGCTGTTAACCGTTGAGGAGTTCCCTCGTCGGGAGCCAACCCTGGGTGCAGCCGCCATGTCATGATACAATTTAGAACAGTCTATCATAACTGAATGAGTATACAAAATTTGGGGTATGTGCTGTTGATCGTTGAGGAGTTCCCTCATTGGGAGCCAACACAGGGTGTAGAATCAGGTCATGCTTACCATTAAAATAAATGAATTGTCATCGGAATTGCCAACCAACGTGTACATTTTCAACTTCCTATGATAATATTTGATGAGTTCCCGCAATTCCTAATTAAAACAGGATTTTGATTTTGATTCTTTCGAATAAAAAATGAATTTTCCAAATAGGTTCACAAATGGGAGAGTTCTGAGGTTAACAAGCATTAAAAAAAAGATACAACAAAATCGGTTAAATAGTTTCCGAGATTCTTATTAAAACGAGAGAGTTAACAAGTTTCGTATTATAATACAAAACATCAGCCAAGTTGGAGAAAAAAAATGCAAATTACGAAATTTCGAAGTTTTGATATGTCGAGATGTAAAATGCATTTTATTTTGTATTTTTTTTCTGGAAATCGATAATAGGCAATCTATCGGTACAAAACGCCCAGTTCCTGCCGAGGTATTTCCCGAATCGGCGATCTAATCCCAACCGCCTTCGGCTGGAGGATTACAGCCGTGGCGGAAGCTCACAGTGGTCCTGACAGGTTAAGTCCCTCTTCAAGGAGGCTACCGGATGGGCGTTGAACCGTGAGTGGGGCTAGCCAGATGATATAAAATTGGCCAACACCACCCAAGCTATACGGAACCATTAGGGACCATTGATATGAACAATAAAGATGCCCGTTTTTCTGGTTTTTTTTTTTGCGTCTATCCTACCTCCCCATCAGTGCATCGCATCGAGCGCTGACTTCTGTGACGTTTACCGGATGATAGTGGTTTAATTGTACATATGTATGTTGCTCCGTTATAAAACTAAACGAAACTGGTTCAGCATCCCTGTAGGAGATTTTCCTCAGCAATTTTCCACGCGCTACACAACGCGTACGAAGCGCAAGAACGGGCCGTTGTAAATATTTGCTGAGTCTATCGCGGTTCGCGGAGAGCAGTTTGAATCTGCGTTTGTTTCCTTGCGGTCGGAGCCCTTTTTATAAGATCAAAGTTTCGCAACGGCTATTCTGCCCGTGTAATGGCACGTTAATGGCTTCCCGTCCCGAACGGAATTCGCAAAGAATTCAGAGATATTATACACACGTTTGATAAACGGAGCAACTGATGTAGTTCGCCGAATAGATTGACAGAAAACTACGGTGGATTTTGCTGTCAATGACAAATTAGAAAACGTTGTATTCCGTCCAGTGTTTTAGGGTAAACCTTCTTGATTCTGTTGCCACTACCGAAAATGTCGTTTACGAAAAATCTCTTTGTACCAACACGATATTAATGAAGTAGCCATCGTGTATATCTTCTTAGAGCTATAAAATCGAAGACTATCGCGGTTGTTTGACATTATAAATAGGATAAAACGAATTTACCGCGTGAAGTTTGTAGCACCCGACTTTTCGACGACGTTGCAGCCGCTGTTGTCTAGGGTAGACAACAGTCTACCTTAAACAAAGGCAGCAACTTCACTGAAACATCGGGTGCTACAAACTTCACACGGTAAATTCGTTTTATCCTATTCTTGGAGATAGTATGAAAATACGTCAAAACTAAGCGTACCTAAATATTGGTGGTTTATACATTTATCCATATAGATAAATGTATATTTCCATAATGTACTCAATCAGGCCTTTAATTTGACACTAAACACTATATATTTGTATTATATTTATTGACATTTAGACATTTGGTCATTTAGACATCCAGTTACTAGATATTTGGACGATTAAGGTACCCTATGACACTCGGGATGATATTACGATTCTAACAATATCACACACTTCTAAATCGGTATAAGCGTTTAGAAGTTATGGTGTAATAAAGAAACGGTAAACATACATAGATGATCCCTGAACATATTATAATCCTTTTTTGTTGGACAGTCGTGTAAAATTAATTAGTAATTAAACTTACATGTTATTGTATAATATCCGATACGTTTTTGTTGCTATTATTGTTGGTAAAATTTAGACACATTACGAGCCAATCGCTTTCATTTTCCTTAATTTTTGAGAGATATACTAGAATTTTAAATTTGTCGGACCTAGCATATTCACATTATACGGTCAAGAACTCATCCATTTTAGGTCTATGTCAATATTGTTGGCTCTCACATGGACATATCTACGATTACTCCGTACTCCCCTGAAAAACACGTTGACGTCCCTCTGTAAATATTTGGTCACGTGCTCGCTGAAGTTTCGGGGGATTCCTGAAATACATTTAAGACTCCCCGCTGCGAATAAACTGAAATTGTATGGCCGCGTCGCCAATCGGCCCTTGAAGAGTATTCCGCTGTATATATTTCGATTTATAAATAGCCTTACCATTGACATATACAATCTGTAGGTAAATATCTACTGAATTTAAAAGAAAATTTACGGCAAATCGAGTTATATTATGGCGTTGATATCGAAATACGGCAAGTTGAGTTCGATTGTATCTTCCGTAGCCACGTTGAAACATTGGTTCCCGTCAGATCACCAAAGTTAAGCAGCGTCGGGCGTGGTTAGTACTTGGATGGGTGACCGCCTAAGTTCTGCGACATGATGTTATAAAAACTTCTATCTAGCCTCCAGTTAGATATTTGTCGTTAGACATTGAGGTAAGCCGTCGCAGTAGTAGGTACAAAATCAAAAAAAAATGAATATTAAAAAAGATATGGAGTTCAGCATCAACAAAAATTGGGAAATTCCACTAATTCATTATGTCATTCCGTTTAAATATTTGAATACTTATTTGCCGTCATTGTGAATAGAGGTTAGACGTCTAAATTTCAGGACAATTGCAAATATATATATTTATTGACAAGATTATATAAAATAACTTTAATCGCTTTAATCCCAAATAAAAAAAATAATCGATCAAATGTGAGTTTTATTCGCACGTCTCGGGTTATGATACGAAACATTTTCAAAGAAGCTTTAGCAGTAGGTACATTGATATTGATATTTTTAAGTAAGCAATTTGCATACGAATTTTTATAATTTTCTCAAGGATTTTGTTGAGGTTTTATTAATTTAGTCAGAAAAGTTACAACATTTTGAGCTTTCTCACATGACGTTATATTTTTTAAAAGTTATATTTTAATTCACCTGCAAAAAGTTAGGTCTCATTAAGATATGTAGTTATTTTTATATTTTTATATTTACTATATATAAGATATGTAGTTATTTTTATTTTTCTCCAGATTACCTTCCATTGAGGTGAAATTAATGTTTATTACACGATTGTCCATTAAAAAAGGAATGTTTTAGGTTTCATCTATGTATGTTTTCCGTTTCTTTATTTCACCATAACTTCTAAACGCTTGAACCGATTTAGGTAGTGTTAGTATGTGGTATTGTTAGAATCGCTTTGTCATTCCTAGTATCATAGAGTTCATTAACCCCTCCTATGGCGGGGTAAAATTTCTGCCAGGGATAGTTTTGCGCATAACTACTATACGGATCGTAAAAAGAATAACTGCAAAATGATCACATTGAAATTTGAAATATTATAACGTTACAACATTATCTCGTAAAACAATTAAGATAATAAATAATGAATAAATATTACAGTTAGCACAGCGCGGAAAGCGTCTAACCAAAAATGGTTAGCTCACATAGGAAGGGTCTGTCCAAATATTAAGTAAATATTTGTCTAAATGTCCAAATCACCAAATGTCAATAATTTTACATAAATATATAATGTTTCGTATCAAATGAAAAGTCTGATTGAGTATATTACGAAAATATATATGTATCTATATGGATAAATATATAAACCACAAATATTACATAAAAAACCGTATTAAAAATAATTATAAATACAGTAGTTCGCTTTTGTAACGGCAGTCGTATTTTTTTATTTCTTTTAATGTATTTTTGTTGTTGTTGTATATTTTCGGAAGCAAGGAAATCTGGTCACCTACATATACCCTAATATCTTCGAAACTAAGAGTGGTATGTTATTCAAATAAAAATTGTTTTATAGATTATTTATTATTATTCAAATAAAATTAATAAACTTATTGGTCGCTGTGAAGTAATGCCATAAAATAGGATGCCATAATAGCACAAACTAAATATTTTTTAGAAAATCGAACTACGAATTCACTGAATTTATTTTTGTTTTTTTTTTTAATCTGCAATATAAAACGTTATAAAAGCGTTCCTGGTATTCAATGTTCGTGATTAATGTTGTAAATATTGAATAGGCTAGTATTCTTAGTTTCTGAAATATTAGGATTTTTGTTGGTGACCCGGATTCATTGCTCCTGATTGTAGATTTGTTAATAACATAGATTTTATCTGAGTAATGTTTCCAATACTGATTGTCGCACATATCACTCCTGTAATCTAAATACATCTTTAGGCGCTCTAAGCTCTAAGTCTAAAATACAGGGTGAGATTTAAGTTACCTGTATCCTTGAAGGGGGTGAATCAGTAGCATCTTTTAATAGAAAAAGTTGTTTTTTGGTAAATTTTTTAAATTTTATTTATTGAAAAAGTATGAGAAGCATTGAGTGCGCCGCGCTATCTGGCGGTGGGTAAAATATCGGTAATAAACAATACTTTTTATAATATTTTTAATAATATATTTTTTGTTTTTTCTTTCAATTTATATCAAAAGGTGCTTTTTTGCTCGTACTGATTCACCCCCTTCAAGGATGCCGGTAACTAAAAACTCACCTGTATACCAATTCCACGAGTTTTCAGTTTTCTTATTTCAGTTTTGATCATCATCTCATTTCAGTTTTTTTTTACTTTTTCTTGATGATACAAAAATAATCGTTTCTCAATACCAAATGGCCTAAATCTTCTAGCATATTGTGGATTGGCTTTAGTCCGTTTTTGACAGCTTAAAATAAACTATTCCCGGTCACGCTTTCGACTTCATAAACTTGTTACATTACGAAATGAAGACCGAAATAATCTTCACGGCCTCTAAATGCAAACATTACATTAATATGATTAAACAACACGCTTAACCCACGCTTCTACTAATAGGCAGCAGCTCCATTATTTATTGTTCGAAGCAAGATTGGCCGATCACACACACGTGATCGTAATATAGGCTTCTACTACCTTGTCCTGAAAAAAATTATTATGAAACTGGCTGCGCACTGAACATACTGGATCACTGGACAGGGCACTGAACATACAGAATCATAATAAATAGAATACCTAAAGGTATTCTTGTTATAATAAACTAACGTGAGTTGTTTTTTAACTTTTTCTTCTTCTTCTTCTTCCTCAGTCTGGTTTGGTCCACTCCTGGACGTAGGCCTCTTCCTTCTTCTTCCATGTCTGTCTGTTATCTGCTGCCCTCAGCCAGTTGGTCTCTGCTGCTTTTCTGATGTCATACAGCCATCGTAGTTGTGGTCTCCCTACGCCTCGCTTTGTGGTTCTTGGTCTCCACTGGATAAGCCTCTTTTGCCACCTCTCGCCATCCTGCCTTGCGACGTCACCTGCCCAGCCCCACTTCAGTCTGGTGATACGTTTCATGACGTTTAGCACCTTCGTGCGCCGTCGTATCTCTTCATTGTTCACTCTGTCGCGGAGACTGATGTCTTGCATTACTCTCTTCATTGCCCTTTGGCATATTCTCAGGCGGTTGGCAATACTCTGCGTTTGATGCACTGTTTCAAGGCCGTACGTTGCTACTGGTACGCATGTCTCATAATCTTACCGCTTAAGCTTGATGGGCATCGCTGGGCCTCTCAGGATGTAGGAAAGGTTTACGAAAGCCGCTCAAGTCAATCCCACGCAATTGCTGCACGTTGGATGTCTTTGCCCAGTTTGAGTTTGTGGCCAAGATATATGTAGTGGTCGACGACTTCGAGTGTCTGGTTCTTAACGGTGATCTGGACTGGGTCTGGGCTCAGGATCTTTGTTTTCTGAAGGTTCATCTTCAGACCCACTCTCGCTGATGCTGCGTGGAGTTCCTCGATCATGGTCTTGAGTTGTGATAGGTCGCTGCTGGTCAGAACTATGTCAGCGGCGAATCTGAGGTAGTTCAAGTACGACTCATGCACGTTGATACCTTTCCTTCCCAAGGCAGGCTCTTGAATACGTCCTCCAGTGCCAGAGTGAAAAGCGCGTCGCCCTGCCATATGCCTCTCTCGATCCGGGTCTCCTCCGTTACCATGTCGTCCTCAAGCTTCACTTGCAGCGTGGCATTGTGCAGCGTGGAGTTTTTTTCTTAAAATCTAGTCTAAATTCAGATTGAAATACTTTAGAAAATGTGACTTGCAATATAGTTTTGTAAATAAATACATAAGCATAGCATAGTAGAGAAACTGTATGACTGTACTATGAACACCAACAAACCACTGTGTGGGCACTTGTTGACCTTAAATAAATCCACTGAAGCATCGAACACAAGGAAACACTTTTTAACAAATCCTGTAGTAGATTATTGGAATACTTTGCCACAGGAAGTAATAAGTGCTGACTGCCATCAGCCCAAAGAATAATGTGGAAATTTTTGTAAATGCAAAACATTTACAATTTAAAAAATAAGTGCACGTGATGTACACGTATTAGCTTTACGCTGGTAGTGTATAATAATAATAATAATAATAATAATAATAGTAGCAAATAACTTGTTTGACCAATTGCGGTTGATATTGGTTTATACTCGTTTTGAGTTCAATAGTTATTTGGCGGCTCTCATAGTCGGAACAATTGTCGTCATCCATTAACGATATTTAATATTAATAGCAAGAATTAAAATACTTTAGATGGCTAGCCCAGGATCCTTTTTATTTGCAAAATATTAAGTTGCAAAAAAATATTCTCTACTTACGTAAATTGAAAGCCTTGTAAACGTATTATATATTTAAAAAATATGAAAACTATATTTATCCTTATTTATCTTTATTTATGTAATATTTATTTATTTATGACTATATTTGTCCTTAAAATTTGATGGAAGTATTAGGACTAAGAAATAAAAGTAAAAAAGTTCACAAAATCAAAACAGGAGTAAGACTAAACCAAAATGTGATACAATTACTCAATATCTAACTTAACTGAATCGGAGATATCTTCATCGCTTATTTGTACAATCTCAGATAGGTGAGTAGGAAATGCAGGTTTTTTTTCATTTCAGTGACATGGTGGCAACAATTTTTCCAACTCTGATTCGAGGAAATCACTGTTCAATTTGATGAACATAGTGGTGCAATTTTTCATCTAATAGACAAAATTTGGAACTTCTCCGAATATCGGTAAAGAAAACATTTTATTTGACATATTTAACCGTCACTGTATGTTGCATTCATAATCTTAGAGACTTTTATTTTGGACTATATAATGGAACATTTCAAAATCGCTAAACACCTGCAAATATTAAAAGATAGATGTCGTTGTAAAAACGAGAATCATACTGTGCTTTAAATGTTATAAAACGGTTACACTTCTAACCGTGAACAAAGTAAAGACCACCACAAAACTGACCACAGTTTATTTAGGATGGCCTTGACACATCCTTACCATTATAAAATAAAGTATGCATTATATATTGTCGGCTAGTGGCATATTGGTTAGGTCGCCTGATCTTACTTTGTACGGTTCCGCGTTCGATTCCCGGCTGGGTCACCATTTTCCGTTGAGATACAATTAACGAAATTGCATTTCCATTCTGTCGAGCGACTGCAATAACAAGACACACACTTACATGCATGTTACACGCACTCATACATATAAACACAACATGTTAGGGTTTGTTGTAAGAGATTGCAATATGATAATAAATCCGCCAATTGTGAAATTTCACCATAAGGAGTAAAAAGAAACAAACAACTCATTTTCTTGGTTTCCGCATTTTTTATAATCACATACCTAGGTGATCAAGTTAGCAAATGTTTCATAGTGTTATGCACTATTAGTTAAATAAATAAATAAATAAAGCATATTTGCAACATTAAAGATGCCATTTTTTCTGAGAAGGATGATTCCTATAGAATTTCTACGACATAGCTATTAGTCCCTTATTCAAATGAATTTTCAAAAATAGATGTTTTCATGTCTATTTACTCGTACTTAAATACAAACAATTCTCAGACATCAGACAATCTGTCAACAGCATTGTATCTAAAATTATGAAAAACAAAATATTGTGCATTCAAAGTTAAAAATATCGTGAAAATTACAAACAGATCCACACAGATAAAATGACTGGATTCCGCCAGAGTTAATAAAAGCAAACGTGCTGATAAGATAAGGTAGTGTTGTTATCGTGCTTCATAGCCGAATAGCAGAAAAAATCTTTTATTTAGATATTTTCTATTTTGTGCAGCCACCAGTCATCAAAGTCGAAGTATAAAACGTATATATAAACGTAAGTATAAAACGAGATAAAAAAGAGTATAATATTTTTACAAGCTTTTATTTACCTTGCAAGTTGCAATGTTTGTTAGTTTGTTTGTGTCAAATCTTGCAAGCTGAATTAGAACTACTTACTCTTATCCTATGAAGTTCACATTTTACATGTTAGGTCAGTTCCGATGACAATGCACCCAGGATCGGCTCCGATGAGGTTATACTTCCACGATCAACAGTACAGATACATGACAATAATAAATTTCACCATGACATTGCTGCTGCACACAGGGTTGGTCAACACAGAAACGAAATTTTGTATACGAATTCAATTATGATATGCCATCCTAAGTTTCACCGCGACAGGGATGCTGCACCCAGGGTTGGCTTCCAACGAGGGGACTCCTCAACGGTCAATAGCACAGATACGAATTTTTGGATATGCATTTTCAATTATGATAGCACGTTCTACGTTTCACCATGACATGGCTGCTGCACCCAGGATTGGCTCGGGATAGAGCATTATAATAAAAGTTTCTTTTTAAAAATGTGTTTTTATTATTGAGTTATTATTGTTCACGAGTTTAGAGTAGAATTCGTTGTAACAAAATATGGATTTATTAAATACAGTTTGAAAAGGCGAAAAATAATATTGCCATTCTTATAGACGATAAAATAGTAACTGAAATATAATGACTAACCGTAGTATGGTTTTGTACATTAGATATAAGTGAAAGAGTATTGAGGATATCAAATAACAGAGACCACAAAGTAGACAATTTAGTGGAAGTGCGTTGTAAACTATTTTGTAAGCCATGTATATCAGAGTATATCAGAATCTCTAATCAAAGCCAAAAAAGCATTTTTTAGTGTAATTAATAAAAAAAACTGTACCGTTACACTTCAAATAAATTGTTTTGGGAGTTCGAAGCATTAGACATTCGATAATGGTATGCGAAAATAATCCTGTTAAGTAAAAGACCTCGAAGAGGATACAAACAAAACAAATTGCTAAGGCGTTCCCCTCGGAAGCAAATTTTATATGTGGGGTACCACAAGGGAATACTTTAGGGCCAATCTTTTTCCTCGCCTACATTAATGGCCTTACTAGCATGACCTTTGAGGGAGGAGAAGCTATTTCCTTTGCAGACGACACGATAATTGCATTAGCAGGAAAATCCTGGGACGAGCTGTACAGTTACGTCAAAAAGGGATTAACTGTCATTAAGAGCATGGCTAAATTACAACCTACTGACTCTAAATGACTATGAAACTAAATACACGACGTCTCAAATAAAGAAAACTGAGGACAAACAAAACCAGCGGAAACTTTAAATCCATACATGCAACACTGTCGGTGACGGCGAGAATGCGACACAGCCTTCTACGTGTTCGGAGGTGGAGAGAGTGGATAAAATAAAGTACCTAGGGTTAACTTTGGGCTAAACACAAAAGTCGGAAGAACACATTAGGTGCACTGCAACAACAGAGAGAACACTTACTTTAAGTTAAGTTACTCTAACTTAAAAATGCTGTTAGCAAAGATTTGTTAAGAACTGTGTACTTCGCATTAGACCATAATTTACTAGCATATTGAATCATTGCTTAGGATGGAGCTTCGCTGCAAGCACTAGATCCTCCTCTACTCGCTAGTAAGAGTAATTCACCAAAAGCCCTTCCGGTATCCTTCTGAGAGCTTGTACAGGGAATTTAAAGTGTTGTGGATTCGTCACGCTACGGCAGTGTTTATCAACTTTTTTAAGATTGCGACCCCCTTTTTGGTAAAAAAAATATTAAAAAACTAGCCCCTCGCGCGCATCATCGCGCCCATCGCCGTCGGGCGCGCGCACTTGGGCCGCGCGGCCAAGTGCGCGCGGTTGAAGACGATTCCATACATTTCGTAGTATCTCGTTAGCCGCCTCGGCGTAGCCGTCGTGGCCAGGTCGCAAGTGCGCGTCCCGACTTACTCGACTGTTTTCTTTTCCATAGCTATCACTGTAAGCATTCAGTAAATAAAGTTGTTGTAAAAATCAAAGGCAAAAACGACATTAATGTATTTCGTTTTCGAAGCCATGCCTAACTGTTTCCATCTTAGATCATCATAATAAAGTTTTGTAAAAGCAAAAGCAAAACACATAATAAATATGTTTCTTTTCCGAAGCTGTAAATGTTTGCATATTATAAAAATAAAGATTTTGTAATATTTTCGATTTATATTTTTAGATAGTAATATCGGTTCTCCCGGTTCTCGTGGCGACCCCTAGAGGGTCGACCCCTGGGGGGGGGGGGCATTAACTGTTTCTCGCTTTCGAAGCTGTACCCGCCTTACTCTTTCCATCTTAGATCAACATAAAAAAGTTTTGTAAAAGCAAAAGCAAAAATAATATCATTCATATACTTATCTAACATCGTTGTTTTTTGCTGTTGTAACAAAAAATAGACCTTTTGTCTTTCATATTTACCTAAAAGGTAGCCGCGACAGATAAAGGATCGATAAACAAGTGTCCCGTAAATAAAAGATCGATAAACCCCTTTCAACGATTTCATTCTTTGGGAAAGTGTCCAGTCTCGCTTATGAGTACGGAATAGGACTCTGGACTAGTAGTGGTACGAATAGGTTACTTACTTTTCTCGAAGCGTCCACTTAGCTACTTAGCATCTATTATTAATTAGAGGTTGAGCGGTCGTGAGCCAGACGACGCGATGGGCGGACTCGAACTCGACGCAAATTACAAACCGTGACTTTCACGGGACCATGAGATCACTCGTTCTCGGTCGATCACTGCACCGTCGCTGTATAATGTCCAGTTTGCGATATTTCTTGGAAATTACAGACCGATCAATTTCACACATAATCCGGATAGACTCGATGATTCTTAACAAAGTATGAGTGGAGGGAATAAAGATAAATAAAGATAAAAACTTCTCAGATAAAAAACATATCATCTGCCTAATAGTAAAGTATATGTAATTCATTGAAATATGTACCATACAGGTTACATGATATCTTTTAGATGGTGCTTTCTTGTCACGATGAAGTGACTCGCTGGGTATTTCGTTTCAGTATTTGCCACAAATTCTGAAATTATAGTAGGGGAGAGTTGCTATGAATGGACCACCTAATTTTACGACCTCGTATCTTGAAATATATGATTTAAAATATATATATATTACTTTGTTTATGTCTATTAAGATCTAAATTTTGATATTTTAAGTAACGTACAATTTATAATAACGGTTTTCCTAATAAATAAAAAATAATAATTTTGAAGCTGTTGCCTTTATTGAACCACCGACGCGTCGCTCTCATTGCACCACTAAGTTGCCATCAGCAACTCGACATGAGTGAAGTAAAATAAATACTAAAAAATCACGGACATAGGTAATCAGTCGAAGTAAATGCTGACACAAACACATTTTTTTTTCAAAGTTTACACTAGTACATACTGACAGACATGGCTAGAATGATACTTACATCGAATTGATCAGAATCCAATTTTTAGTTTATGACCGCCGTGAACACTGACACACACGTCTCTTCTCGCAGCGAGTCGTAGCGTCACTGCGGTTAGGGGGGGGGGGGGCGACTGAGACGCGAGCGGCTTGTCTCGACTTGTTTTGGCGTTGCTAGCTGTAGTGGTCCAATGATTGCTACATGAGATGGTTATTATGTCGGTTTTAACTTTCGGGGGACTTTTTTTATTGTTTTGTTCTGTCTACCAAGAAACACGATTCGTAATAGTAATGATAATATTATGTTATTGAGAACTGTAAGTAGGTCGTACAAAATCGATGATTGCTACATTACGCACCTGTTTACCAATAAGGTGTACAGCATTTTCTGTAATGAAATATACTTTTATTTAATTCGCAATGTACGTATGTATACCTACATTAATTTATACATAGACATATTACAACTCTGGCACTCAAACATAATACCAAATTAAATATCAGAATTCGTATGAAGTAATCACAGTTAATAAATGAAATTTACAATGTCATTCCAGAGTTGGTTAAAAACAAGAAATAAACACTAAAAAAGTTTAAAAATGATAAGATATAACTATAATCTATAGATTAACTAAAAATTTAGGCTAAACAAAAGAAGTAAATCCAAAGTAAAAGGAAAACGAATCCAAAAAAGACAAAGGTTTAAAAATATTAATAAGTATCGGTGGATCGGTGGATATATCGGTGGATATATCGGTTAGGTGGATTGAACCATTTTACCGACAACATTATATATTTACAGACTTCCCAGAATCAACAGTAACTTGCTTAAAAAAATGTTGTAATATATGTTATCTTTGTAAACAACATTATTATTAGTATTAATAAACATAAATGACATTTCATATGTTTAAACATTCGCGTAATAGCGTATAGTCACCGCGTATAGACGCACGTTGGCGTCTACGCAAAGACACGAACCGCAGCCGCGATTCATAGGTAGCGCGCAGTGACATAGATACGCGGTAACAGATGGCACTGGCCGCCCGAAACTTTAAGCGAGGAAAATACAATTATAACAAAAAAAAAAGGTGGACCGATTTCAACCACAATCTTTTCAACTCTTATCATGACCAAATGATGCCTACATGCCAAATTTCAGCTCAGTCGGAGAAAATGGTTAGGCGCTGTCGTAGAAAATGGTTAGGAATACATACAGACACACAAACTCACAGGCAGACTTCAGTCTGGAAATGATCCTACTTTCCGTTCCTATCTCGATTTTTTAGCGCGTTCACAATCCTTTCCCTGCCGGGAAAGTAAAAAGGTATTTTGCCTAGAAACGCTCAATAAGTCGTATGTATTGTCGCCATTGTCACAGTATACCAGACAGTAGCTTCTCTTAGAACAAAATTGAAATCGAAGCAAGTGACGTCAGGAATCTTAAGGGCTACCACAAATCGTAATATGATTACTAGTCTTCTTCTTGAAGCATCGTCCCGGCCACATTTACGGTGCCCTGGCGACGCAGATGCTATTATGCTACCGATTTGTTCTGAGAATACCATATGGCATCTACTAGTAAATATCCACAAAAAAGTAATAATAAGAGCGGACCCAAACTGCGCCCACAGAACGTCACAGCCCACAGCGCCGTAACTATGGGCCTAAGGACGCGACATGACTTACCCCTGGCCCCACTTCCGTCGCACCCTCTTCCCGAATTGCCTTGTAGCTCTTGAGTGATCTTACTGGGTGTTATTATACTGTGCCATTGTTATTGTAAATTATCGCTTTTCGTAGGCCAGCCTTTATATACGAGTACTAGCTGACCCGTGCCCACTTCGTTGGGCGGTAAAACTTTTTACCTGTGATGAAATTATGAGTGTGGTTCGGTTAGTACTGACTGCTATGATTTATTTCCTGACTGCCAAAAGAAGGGTTATATTTTTACTACATATGTATGTATGTATTTGCATGCCAATTTGACTATAATACCGTTATTTGTGAGTGTCTTCTTGTGAGTCTTATTTGTGAGCGTATTATTTTTAACTATTTATGCAGTAAAAGGGAAATTATATGCAGTAAAAGGCAAAAGTCTTTTGTTTTAAACACTTAATACGATAAATTTACTTATTTTGATAAGAATTCATAATTGTTGATAATATGACCAATAAACATGACCTAACGATTTAAATTATTTTTTAATATAAAATACTGCTTTTTGTGACCTAAATATAAAAGTTAGACATGTGCTGTCGCTGACTTTTTTGTAGGCATTATCAAGCTCTACAACTTTTCTCTAGAACTTAATCATATATCTCTCATCGCTAAGGCAGCGTTAGTTAGAAACGTTTTCGTTCGACCGTTTTTTTCCGACTTACTTTGCAATTCTCACAAATAACGTGGCTTTCTATTGGTAAAAGAATTTTCAAAATCGGTTCAGTAGATCCAGAGATTACTTCCTACAACATCACAAACTTTACCTCTTTATAATATTAGTATAGAAGTATAGATAAGCATTTTAAGGTACAATAGTCCCAGCTACTCTTTCCTTTCCGATTTTCGTAATCTTGGGCTCGAATCAAGTAGCCCTCGTGATTACAAATCCACTCATTTCATCGGGCATTCTAATCGGGAGAGAGGCTGATTACCTGGCGTTTCATCGGCCGCAACGCACCATCCTGCTTCCTTAATGAAACGTCATTCAATACTCGCCTGATTTATCAATAGCGACATTCCAATATGCTGCGACTAGGCGGCGCACTTTCTTCTCACTGGCTTTATGATCATTTAACCGACCTTTTTTAACTCTCAATCCAACACTCGAACGGCAAGAGCGGCCCTCCAAGGGCAGAGATTATCTACTAGGTATATAGTCTAGTTAAAATATCGAAAAAGAGGTATCCCTTTTACTTTTAGAAGCAAATCATGTAACTTTTGGGCAACAGGTCTTTTCGTCCTATTTCGATCCTGCTGAATCCGAAAATGCCAGTTGCCCAAGCGAAATACTAACCGGAAGTGAGATATCCAAGATGGCCGCCAATATGGCGCTGAAACCAGAAATCTCCGCTGTAAAGCCCCCCTTTGACATAGAAGTGCGTTCAAAATATCTAGATATATGTTTTTGGGCACGGGGAATTTAAAAATACACTGTAAAAAACATTGGTCCGGTATTTCAAGATGGCGGCCATGATGGCGCCTGCACCATATTGCTCCATTTTGTCGTAAAAACGAGCGTGACGCGTCTTGATATATGTTTTTATAAATGAGGATTAAAAAAAATACTTTAAAATAACGTAGAGCTAAACTTTGATTGAAATCTTTTCGAAAGTGGAACAAACAAGCCACTTTTTGGCAACAACAACTTACAGAAACTAAAAATGATTACGGTGTCTTCAGAATTAAGACAGATAATAAAAATAATCGGCGGTGTCACCCCAAAACATTCCCGGCAAGTAGCCATGGACTGATTTCATCTGCATATTAATTTCATAAATAAAATTTAATTAATCTTAATTATTAGTGCCATCTATCGCATTTTATATAGGCTGAATACATATCAGAAATAGTACGGAGAGATTAAAATACCATTTATTAGTCTATTTTAACGTTAAAGCGCGTGATTATTTCGTATTGAAACCTGTATACCAAAATGAAAAATAACATATTTATGTAAATAATTTTGTAATAATAAGAGCTGTTAGGTATTTAAAAATACTTGTGTTATTAGTTTGTTACTATAATATTGATTTATGACGTATGAGCGTGTTTAGAGCGCCATCTACAGTGCACCGTCATACTGTTATACCACGAAAGTCGTCATACAGAACATAATAACAAAACAAAAATAATTTTTTGGAGCTATGAGTGCCATTTACACGTAGCGTTTCGTATTAGAATTCTTGTGCTAATTTGTAGTACGAATTTGAACAATCTAATACGCTATATAATCAATGGTGAGACGTACAACAACGACTTACATTCTTCGTGAGGCACTTACTAGAATTACTTTTTCACCTCGGTATTTTGCAATGTTTAGTTATGTTCTCCGTAAAAAAGCACAAATGGATGATTGATCTCCCCATCCTTCGCAGCTTATGCAAAGAAAAGAGTTAATCTTCTTAATGGCTTTTATGGAAAATTGAAAAATATCATGTGTTTTCCGGAATGATACCGACATCGACAGTTATATGTTGACAGAAGTTTTTAGACAAACAATGCAGCAATTATCACGAGCAAAAGGGCAGAATTCATGAACAATTAAAATCCGAATATAATTTGCCACATCCTGAAAGTTTTTTTTTTTTTACTTACAAGTCATATGCCTTTTTGTGGAACCCACCTTGTTATTGGCACCATATTCTAGGTGGCCATTTGTAGCATCACCCATCCCAGTATTGACCGCGCCCGCTGCTGCACAACGAGGAGAACCGGTGTCAACGGGGCTACGGACACTACCTTCATAACATTCTCTTCTTCTTCTTCTTCTTCATCAGCGCGCATTCGCCCACCGTTGGGCATACGCCTTTCCAATCACTCTCCATCCGGATCGGTTGTCCGTTTCCCTCATCCAGACAGGTCCAGCTGTCTCTTTGATGTCATAAGGTTGTTCTGTTCATCATGATTGGAGGTATTTAGCCCGATACCCGCCACGTCGGCCACACGTCTTGGCGAGCTCCACACTTTCAGGAAAATATTTCCATTTCCTAGGCTTGTGGCAACCTGGTCGGGTTACTTCACCGCCGAATTACACTATATTCACTAAATTTATTATTTAATTATTATTTATTGTTGAGAAAATTTCAAAATATATGTTGACACTTAGAATTTAAATTTAGAATTTAAATATTATTTCGAAATTTTATAACTTAGACATAATTTCATAACATAAACTTCATAACATACTTCAGAGTTCCAAAATCTACGGACGTTAACATAAGCATTTATGTAACCAAAGCAATATCATATCCTGACTTAGAAATCTACCAGAATGGTTTTAGAAACACCCAACTGGTCATTATTACAGAAACATTCTGGGATATATCGCAGACCACAGAAACAGTAAAGGTACGGGAGAACTATAGCTTCAATAATACTGCCAAGGACAAAGAACTACAGTGTAGAAATCAGCTACGTATGCTTGGAGTCGTCGCGGGTCGCGTAAGCTAAATAAGCACCGACATCTGGCGTAAAGGCCCGGTGGCATAGTGGTTAGGTCGCCTGATCTTACATTGTAAGGTTCGGGGTTCGATTCCCGGATGCATCACCATTTTTCGTTAGGATATACTTAACGGAATTGCATTTCAATTATGTCGAGCGAATGCAATAATAAGACACCGCACTACATATATACACTTCATAGAAAGGTTTGTTGTAAGAGATTGTCGTATGATAGTAAACCTGCCCATTGTAAAATTTTATTATAAAGGATAGAAACAAACAAACAAACCTCTGATAATTGAAGTACTACATGTGCAGATTATACCTTGTAAAAGCAGACCTCGCTCTTCTACGCTTTCTTCGCTCAGAAAGGACTAGACAAAGAACTGTAAGCAAACAGATGCATAAGTCTGCGTAAGTCAGTACTCAACCAGAAGGTCAAACTCCAGTCAATCTATCGAAATGCTGTCACGATATTTCATTAGAACATAAAATATATTATTCAGTCTAAGATGTGCATTAAGTGAAGAAAAGTCATGGATGATGAATGAATAGAATAAATGTTTCTTCTAAATGAAAACTATTTTTTTTATTTTAATTTAAATGTTGAATCTACACAGGTCAGCACCCATCCGGTAGCCTCCCGGGTAGGACTCTGTGCCTGCGGGCCAGTTCCCCTGGGAATCGTCCTTCGGCCGCTCCTAGACGGTTTGCGCACCGTGCGGCGTCAGCCAATCGACTGTGCATTCTGACTGAAACCGGGGGACTCTGGAAACGGTTTAGTTTCCTATAGAGCGGGGGTGGTTGGTAACCTTACGGCAACCGCTATTAAAACGATTGATCATCTACACGATACCTGGTGAGCAGCCGGGCAAAGGACGCCGTGGTCCGCGATTGATTCGTTAGACACAGAATCACCGCTACGTAAGATAGAGTCGGGAGGAGATAACCAGTCGGGAGGCTGGAGAAATCTGGCCGAAACTGGAAGTAAAGGCGCGAGGTCGGCGAGGGGCATAAGTAGACACCGGACTGTTCGCTCACCTCACTGGAGACAGAACGATCAATATCGTTAAAACTTCCTGAGGTGACGGGTTCGCCCGTTTTATTCGACACCTCCAAGTGTAGTTTGCTACAATCTTCGGTTTTAAATAATCTTTTCGTCACAAATTATAAGAAACGGAAAAGATATGCCGTGGTGACTGAAACCCTGTTCATCCTGAACTAGCAAAACGTCGACCGCGTTACACGGTTATGGCGCCGCGTTTCACATTGAAAAATGATACATTTAATTTGTTTGGCTTGGCAACAATGCGACATAGCCGGCATTGTCGGCAGCTTTCGAAACATTGCCTACAAGAGCTCATCATGCCGACCGCATGCTCATGACTCCGTGTTTTGTTGATGAGCGCTAATGTTACTGTTAGGCAATCGGCTAGCTTATTACCACGTGCACTCACCATTTTTTATCACATCGTAGGTCAAAAAAAAAACAACACGCAAACGCCGTTGATCAACTTGGAGGGATGTGAGTTCGACAGATCTGTAAAAAATAACTAAAATTAAGATCAGTAAGGCGTTGCAATATTTTGATTTTTAGAAAACTTACATCTTATATTAAATATTTATACATATTATGCAAAACTAAGGCAAATTACAAGTGTTCAGATTTAAACTATTGTCATTCGTGACTATCACGCGCATGAATCTACACCCGTGCGATGACGTGACAGGCGAACCACATACTGCGCGACGAATACGTACAAATATGTTCTATCCATTGTAGGGTCAACAATTGCTCACGCATTATTGTCTCGAAGGTAATAGCTCTTCAAATCTGCTGGTATTTTGTCTCACAAAAAAGGTCAACCGGCCATCACTGTAAAAAGCGAATAGAGGTTTCGGGCCGGTGACGTAGTATTTAGGTCGCCTGATCTTACATTGTAAGGTTCCGTGTTCGATTCCTGGCTGGTTACTATTTTCCATTGGGATAAAATTAACGGAATCGCGCTTTAAATTCTATCGATCGAATGCAACAACAAAGTACACACTTACATTCATGTTACACACATATATAAAGACTTTATAGTAGGGCTGGTTGTAAGAGATTGTCGCAAAACAATAAAATAGCCCATTGTGAAATTTCACAATAAAGAGTAGAAACAAACAAACAAACGTCTCCACGAAAAACCTGCAAAAAGAAGCAACGACAACAAATCTTTCCTATAGTTCGGATATAGCAAAGAAGCAACTAGGGTTGTCGACTACAGCAGGCGAGCCCGTCACCTCAGGAAGTTTTAACGATTAGTCGCTGGAGTGAGCGCAGAAGACTTGATGACAAAACAGTCCACCATCTAGCTACGCCACAAGCCCGTAAGAGGCCAACGCCTTAACCGCGAGATAGCCAGGAGTGTTACCCGGCGGGCCGTATATTTCACGCCCTTATTTCCAATTGTGACCAGATTACTCCGGTCTCTCGATTGGTTATGAATTCGAGGTCGCTTGCGCGGTCCTCTCCCTTACGAAGGGGTGAATCGGTGTTTACCGAATCTATCGCAGACCACAGCGTCCTTTGCCCGGCTGATCACCCAGGATCGGGTAGCCGATGGTCATTTCAAGAGCAGTCGCCGCAAGGTCCGCAACCACCCCCGCTCTATAGGAAACAGTACTGCTTCCAGACTCCCCCGACTGTTAGTCAGAGTGCACAGTCGATTGGCTTACGCCGCATGGTGCGCAGACCGTCCAGGAGCGCCAGAAGGTTGATTCCCAGGGGAAATTTACCATAAGGCCAGAGTCCTACCCAGGCTCGCATTTCATGCGTGGAGGCCGTCGGATAGATGTTGACCCGTGAGTGTGACCAACCCTGAACAGAATGGGTCTTCGTGGCCAACTCAGCAAGGGCCCATTAACTCCCGAGCAATAGCAAAGAAGCATCTTGCGGTGTCAACTACAACGGGCGAGCCCGTCACCACAGGACGTTTTAACGATTAGTCGTTCTGTCGCCCTGCAGTGAACGTAGAAGACTTTGGACAGTACATTCTACGTCCAGCTACGTCACAACCCGTGAGAGTCCAACGCCTCACGGGTAGCAAAGAAGCAGTTATGGTCAACGTTGTAATTCTATCTGCTAAAATACAACAAAGGACAATGTACGAGTAGTAAGAGCGTGGGCATTTTGTCTATCGCTTTTTTCGGCACTCCAACGCACCCGCGCTTGATTGCCCCATTGATAAATGCTCCGTGTTTGTGTTGGCTCCAATTTCCGTGACTAATAGCGGCGAATTTCCGCTACGCAACAATGCCGATTGCCAGCATTTTGGGAACAGAAGCATCGTCTAGTCTCGTCTAGCCTATAATCGTTACATACACAATTACATGATAGTGTGATTCATTTTGCTACGGCAGTTAAAGGGATATACACAGAATATACTATCGATATATGAGGTTTAGATATGCCCTCAGGTACAAATGACTAGGGTGATATCCGTTGTGCGTAAAAACATGTGACAGCGAGAGAGAGCAATACTTTGAACAGTATTAGAGAGAATAGCGAGGCAATAATCGTCGCGGGATCGCTCACACCGGGAAGAACTAGCGGAACTACTACAATAGTAGCGATCCGTATTGTTATTGGAGTAGTAATTTTCGCGCGCAAAAGGCCTTTCTAGGCCCTTATATATCAACCAACAATACGTATTCTATTCTACTTTTCCGGCTCACCAATCAACTAGGAGGGAAAGTATTGTGAACGCAAAAAATGCGATATATGGCACTAGTAATAGAATTTTATTATTGCTATAATTGGTTAAATAATCATTTTTTTATAAACAATCAGTATTTTGTAAAATACCATTCATTATCGGTGTTATTATAGATGGCTAAATACAATTTTATTAGTTTCGCCGGACAATTGTATCAGCACCACATATTTATGTATTTATTTATTTAATTAATTAACGTATTTATCTTACTAATATTCTTATCTACTAATGTTCAGATCATTCAAAAAAAAATAACACGTTGGATATGAACATTAGCATATTGTTCTGATGCCGCCCAATTGTGCCAGAACTTGTTCGGCACAATTGGGCGGCATCATGTTTATTCGGCAAGTTATAAAATTCCATAATTTAATGAGTCATTATAAATAAGTTATAACTTATAATACCAATTGGAAATATTTGAAATAGAATACGGACAAAAAGATCAAATAAAATGGAATATTAGTAATTAAAATAGATCAGAACCTACATAATCAATGATAATATCCAATAAGCTTCCAGAACGACCTAGATCCGCACATATGTAGATCAATTCACTTTCAAACATAGCGGACTATGCCGTAGATCCATAGATCCATACCCACAATGAACATTTTTAACTAATGGAAATGACTAACACGAGCGTCTAACCAATTTGTCAAACTTGTTAAAACAGAATTAGCCATCGCGGCACAATAAGCGCCCTGCGCATGTGCGCACCGCGCCGCCCGACTAAAAAGGCCGGGAAAAATAGCTGAAAGCCACACGCATTAATCCGGCCGGTAAGTGGCCGCAACTAATCGCTATAATTTTTCATTTTGCGCTTTTATAAAGTGTGATGTCTTCATTATGCGGCGATACGGGCGCTGCAGTGTATACGGACGGGCTCGGTGCGCTGCGCGCGGCCAAATTGACCGTGTCCAATGTGGGAAAGAGTGTGACAAATTTGGATGAGGTCAAATAGACAGAGAGTGCACTCCCGCATTGACAAGAGTTTTCTCTGAACGTGGCATTTTTTTCGTTTATTTACTTATTCACGAAGATCAATTAGATGATGATTATCTATTAGATATTATCCATGTAGGGATTTTCACAATACTTTACATACTCTTTCGTGTACTTCATTCAAACATACTTTCTTATTTGTATATATTATATCCGCTTTCATTGCATGGCCTTTCATTGCGCTCTCATGAAAATATGTTACTGACTATACGTCAGCATTCAACTTTAATGTCCAAGTAATTTGCAGTGCAGGCGGCCCGAATGTGGAACTCTGGGCCTTTGCCACTGACACCACTTGAAAACCTGATAGGGTTTAAAAAGTCTAAACCCTTCGGCTACGTAACGACCAAATTTGGTTACACATCAGAACACCTTTGACTACGCCTAGAATATTGGCGGCTTGCTCCCGGAGCGCACAGTAATATTATTTTCTAATTTAAACGCATCCTAAAATCCATACCAAATATCTCATTATTATCATAGATAGATAGATGGCGGCTAGAATAATTTCGCGCGTCATTTCGCGGATATCTCTGGTAAAATTCCATTGTCAAACATCATTTTTTTTTTTGAGAAATCATCAAAATTTTATTGGTTTTTATGAGCGAATATCCAAATATTTTTATATGTAAATAAGGAAAACGAAATATAAGCTTTGATAGAGAATTTAATAAAGATCACGAAAGTATTTACAATTTCTAAATAGGGTTCCGTATTTTTCCGTAAGACAAGTACAAGTTAGAAATGTCGAGTTTTTTTCACTTTTTCGATTTTCTCATATTTATTCATAATTTTCCAATTGTTTTACAAAATGAAATTTTAATATTCTATATATGAAATTTCAATATAGTCATGGCACAGTTTTTTATGCTTGCTATAGTAGTTCCATAGTTATAGTACTTTTTTTCGAGCGCGGCGATATTGCAAGAATTCCAATAAATTGCCGCGGTCTGCCATGAAATTATGCCGCTACTGGAAGGGGTATGTCCATCGATTCCGCCATGATAATCACATCATCGTCGAATCGGAGGTGAGTGATGTATTCGCCATTGACGTTGATGCCATATCTGTCCCAGTCCAAAAGCTTGAAAACATCCTCCAATGCAGAGGTGAACAGTTTCGGAGAAATAACGTTTCCCCCTTTTGCAATTGGATTGGATTTGTGCTATGATCCTGAAGTCGGATATTCATCATGGCCCCTGTAATTAATATACCGCCTAAATAAAAAAAATGTGGCTAACCGCAACGCTAGAAACTTAACCAGTCAATATAATGAAATTAAAATTAAACACACTCACCGCTTACATTGTAGGAGTAATCGCGTCTGAAAGTTTTCGAAATCAGTTTAAAGCCTTAATGTCCAAGGCAATGAGCAACTTTTTTGAGTCCAAATTGTAAATTAGTTCCATATCGAGGGATTCGCTAAAAAACTTTTTAAAAGTTATGCCTATTTTTTTTTAAATCATAAAACTAAAATTCTTCATATATGGTCGTCCCCAGGTATCAGGTCACCTTAAGGCTCTGCTGTGTTTGTGACGAGAATATATGGCGAAGTTTCCCCAACGCTGCACATCCGACTTGGATTCTACAATAGACTTCCTTGTCGAATTAGTCACACACCTACTGCATCACTAATCTACATTCCAAAAGAAACTGTCAAAACCCCCATAAACCATGCATATTGTGGAACCACACAGTATCAATATTAAAAAGCCATTCTATTTATCGTTGAATAAATAAACGTGGCGAACGATCAACCTCCAGCCATTCACATAGTTGCGAAGGAGACCAAGGATCGGATTTTGGAAGGCCTATTTTTAAATTAGATGAATAGATATCCCTCACTTTCGACGAGGATATTGTAGGTTTACGGGCCCTTTGACGCCGGCGAACGTCAACCTCCAGCCATTCACATAGTAGCGAAGGAGACCAAGGATCGGATATTGGAAGGCTTGTTTTTAAATTAGATGAATAGATGTCACTCACTTTCGACGAGGACATTGTAGGTTTACGGGCCCTTTGACGCCGGCGAACGATCAACCTCCAGTCATTTAAACGCTATAACATCCTAAAGTAAGATAAATACTAAAACAAACAACATCGCCATTGATTTATTCCGAGGGGTATAGTTTTGGTTTAGATCTATTAATTATCAGGTCTAATTATATAATTAGTAATGTCAGGTATTTTAATAAACCCGAATATCTAGAAAATGGTTACATATGGTTATGGTTACATGTGGAAAATGGTTACAAATGGCTTTAAAAATATTTATAGCATAACTGACTCTAATGCATCCTATAAATGGTTTTAATAAAAATACTGCTTTGAAACATCAAATCCGAAATCACGCAAAAAACACTAAATTAAATAAAAAGTAGGTGGGGTCACAATTGAACATAAAAGCAAATGTAAATTGTAAAGATAAATATATAAATCTAAATTTTTTATATATAACCTAAACTAAGTAGTTGAAAACTAATAGAAACCAGGTTAAAATAATTTCCTAACAAATTTGGAATTCTCTCGGTAAATAGATAGCGTTAATAAATTGATCATCTCTCAGTAAATAAATTTAGAACCATGAATTTATTTCATGAAACTTTGAATATTTTAAAAAATACACGTGTGATTTTTTTGCTATTTAAGTAGAGTTTTTAACTATATACATACAAATCGGCGTTTTCCGTTGGGCTAAAATTATCGGAATTACATTCATTTCTGTCAATCCAATGCAATAACAGGACACACACTTACGCACATGTTACATACACACATACATATAAACACTTCATAGGTGGGTTGGTTGTAAGAGATTGTCCTATGATAATAAACCCGCACATCATGAAATTTTACACTAAAGAGTCGAAACAAACAAACAAACAAAGATATCTTCATTAGAATACATAGTATTGTATTACGGTATCAGAGGAAATTTCAATAAATCTTAATTATCAAATACGCATTGTACTCGTCTTGAAAATGATTTTACAGTGAAGACTGTGTAGTTGTAGACGTTTATAATAGTAGTAGGATTATGTGTGAAATCGATGTTGTCTTGTAAAAGTAAGAAATATTCTGGCAATAAAATGAAGATGATCGTTTTTTCTACAAATACCACCCACTATTGCTCCTCATTCAACTGTAATAGCAGGTATCCAGAAGTGTGCAAACAGGTGCCTCCCCATACTTAAGCTGGCCGTACAATTTGTGATAAAGACCGTTGTAGATGTGATGAGATACGCCGTTAATATAATGACAAAGTAAGTTTGAGATTGACCGTCTGTCAAAATACGGAGCGCCGTGATGTGTGTTTACCTGATACCGCACTGGTGAACGCACCCAGCAATAAGCTGAACAACGTTTAATTATCTTACTGCAGGTACAGTTACCAATGCTAACCCGCTTGATCAAGGAACTAAGATGTTCATTTAATTCTGCGTACAGACTGATAAAAGGTAACATGCAATGTGTCGTGAACGGAGCATTTCATCAGTGTGGTCGCAGCGCGTGCACGAACTGAACATGTACCTACTCGCATCTGTTCCGGCGTGCGCGCGAACGTTTGCCTCCCATCGATATATTAGCTAGATATGCCCTCACATACAAATAAGTTGGCTCCACTACCCTTTGCTCGTAAAGCATGTGACAGAGGGAGCAATAAATTGAACAGTACGCGAGAGAATAGCGCGCCGATATTCTTCGCGGCAGCTCTCACACCGGAAATGGTGTGAGTCTGCCAGAGGACTGCGACCAAACTACTACTGGCTGGCTTTCAGTAGTGGTTTTGAAGGGGTCATTTTCGAGCGCGAAAGGCCCATCTAGGGATCATATATCGATGTAGCCTCCACGATTCGTCCGTAGCTGTGTCTGTCCATACCTGTTCCGTTCGTGTTCGCGCTCCTCTCAACACAACCCTCCCAACAAGCACAAAAGCCATATAAGAAGTGTCAAATATAGTTTTAAGCTGATTAAAAGTCATGTAAAGGCGTTCAGATTAACTCTCAGCTATGTGAAGGTGTCATTTAAAGCAATTTGGCTTATATTACCTATTTGTTATATAATTTTCTCGTATAAAGCCATTTGGTCGAATAAGGGTGGTATAATCGCTATAAAGCATATTAATTTATTACCGTTTTATAATAGCTGTATAGTAGTCGAAAAAATAACCTTTATAGAACAAACAAAAGAAAATATTCTGTATTACCCTTACCCCACCAAAGGCTGTATAATGGTTACACGACCCACCCTTATACAGCTTATAGTCATATTGTGGTCACTAAGGACATCACTTACGCAGCTTATAGTTTTATAAAGGTTACATTAAAGTTGCAGATGCCATATAAACGAAGCGGCCATTTTCTCTAGAATCTTTGTAACCTAAAATATTTGTATTACATTTTTAAAGGCATTTTAAGTCATATAATATACGTATTAGAGGTAAATCCAATTTCAAAGTGTGTGAACAATACCCAGCAAGTGTTCTTTTTTACTGCAAAAAATAAAATTAATTAACAAAAAAACTGAATTAAAATTGACTTAAAATATTATTATTTTGAAAGCGCGTTTAAATTTTGTTAGACATGTTACTTAATATTGTGGATGAAATGATGTCTCCAAGAGAATTTGGTGTATTAAACTACAATACAATCATTTGAAAGTCAATAAAATGCAATATATTAGTAGCTATTAGGAATTCTATGTTTAGGACGGCAAATGATCATGCTGCTTACTTTCGTTACCATTCTATATCATTTTAAGGCATTACTCGACTAGAAGTTGTAATAAAGTAGGCATCGCTTCCCAGCCCGCGACGCGATGCTTGACAAGCATGCTTGATCATCTTGTGAGCCCCTATGAATTACTCTAAATATGCTTTACCATTAGCACTCTTAAACCACCACTGCGCAAAGACAGTTTTTATTAAAACAGGAGAGCGCTCTGAGAGTTTAGATATACCACCACTGCGCAAAGACAGCGCTGCGATAGAACGTTTAGTTTCCGCCCGCTCGCCGGCGCATATGCATGTGGACGAATATCATTGGTTTAATGAACAAGGAGACAATGATGCGACTCGTTATTTTATTTTCGTTGCTCGGTACCGGGTTGCGGCCCACCATTTGTAAAACACTGCTCTAGACCTAATATTTTACCCTGAGCTCAATCGGCTAGCATTTGTAAACTCTGTAAATTACCGAACAACGTTGCTTGGCGTGACACAGCACTTCACTCTACAAAGCATCGGTACAATTACTACGCCCATCTGTCTCTCGTCACCGGTCATTTTTAGATCTCTTTTCAAGTGCACCGTTTACTTATTAGCAACGCGTAAGGAGTTTTAAAATAGGATGCTACTGATAAATAAGACTTTCCTATCATTAAGGTAAAAACTTCTTCTTATCTTCTGGTGTCATATCCACTAGTAGACTATCGTATTGGCCATTAAAACTTTGTTAAATGCAGCTCAGAATTAGGGTGTTGCATTCTGGAAGCATCCTGACCCAGGATGTTTTACTCGTACTTCGTCCAAGACCTATTCTTTCGGAAATTCAAACAATATTTATTTATATTAAGCTTTATTTATATTAGGCTTCGAAGGGAAAGTGAATGGCTGGTAAGGTGAACGCTTACACGTGGCAAGACAGCTGTCCTAAACCTACCACTGCCGGTTGTTAGTCCGGTATCCACTGCTCACTCCCCAGAAGTGTAATAACACCATATGATGGGCCCGACTTCGGTCGGTGAATTCTATGGCAGCATCGTTTGTATTTTATTTTATTTACATAAATACCATGATCTTGCAAATGCTGTCACCCGGAACGGCTTCACTGTTCACCTTCATGCAAAGGAAATGAAGTTGGCGCTCGTATCCTTACAGCCAAATCTCTGTTTCACCTCTTTTAAAATCTTGGTCTTTTGAAGTCTCCTTTAAAATCTCTGTTTCATCTCTTTTAAAATCTTGGTCTTAGGAAATCTCTTTTAAAATCTCTGTTTCACCTCTTTTAAAATCTTGGTCTTTTGAAATCTCTTTTAAAATCTCTGCTTCACCTCTTTTAAAATCTTGGTCTTTTGAAATCTCTTTTAAAATCTCTGTTTCACCTTTTTTTAAATCTTGGTCTTTTGAAATCTCTGTTTCACCTCTTTTGAAATCTCTTTTCAAATCTGAGTTTTCACTCTTTTAAAATCTTGGTGTTTTGAAATCTCTTTTCAAACCTCTGTTTCACCTCTTTTAAAATCTTTTCCAAGACTGACTAGTTAGCTTATTATTAGGTAATTTCACTAAAAAAAATATTATTTCATATTTTGTCAAATTAAAAATTTATTCCATGAACCTCTTTCCGGATGTAGAAAGTACAAGATAAGTGGTAATAATAAAACATACAAATTCAGCATAAGCTTCAATAAAGCAACGAGAGGATCGAGAAATGAAAGGTCACTGTAAATATACAATCATTAATTAAAATTATGATGTAAAGAGAATCAACATTCGAATCCGAAATCCATTGTGGCCGTATGCTACGGCATGCAAAATGTCAAAGAACATATTGCATAAACAAAAAATCTGTTGTGTCACCCCAATACTATCCCGGCAAGCAGATAAGCACCCCAGCCCCCCGGCGTCAACCCCCTAAAATCGACATATTGAATACCATTTAGACAATTGAATACCATTTATTATTATTATTCCAGCGACCATTCTAGTACCTTTTATTATTTTTTTTTTCTTAATATTATTTGTGATTATTAATATTACAAATTGATTATTAATTGAATACTTTTTACTACTAATTAATAGATCATTGTTTGTATAGAAAATTTATTTTCGTGCGATCTGTAAATCTGTAAAAGCGAATGCTATAATTTTACTATCATTGTTGTTTATCCCTTGATTGTTTATTAGGTATCAGTGTATTTTTTAACTTTGAAATATTTTCATATATAGAGTAAGTTTCAACAATCTGTAAAGATTTTATAAAAATAAACTGTAATAAATTAACTGTGTCAAGTGATTATGATCGCGAATGTAGTAAATTTGTTGTATTTTTGTAGTATTTCCGTGATATTAAAATGGACATTTTCCTGTATGGCTTAGTATTTTCTTAATTATGGCAGGATTTAAATATTATTTTTGTCGCTTGTATAAGAGATATTCCAATCAAAATTTTCCAAGGTGGTTTCAGCCCAACGACCCATCTGTGTACCGAATAGTAACTCTCTAAATCCAATATTCGAGATTTGAGTATGACTAGCGCACGTGAACCGATAATCGGGGAACCGATTTGAATCACAATCTTTTCAACTCTTGATTCATGATGCCGCCACGATCAAATGATGCCTGCATGCCAAATTTCAGCTAATTCGGGTGGAGCGTTTGGATGCTATAGTGGAGTAATAATACACACACACACACGGGCACAAACACACAAATACACATCCACAAAACACACACACAGACACACAGACACAAACACACAAATACACATCCACAAAACACACACACAGACACACAGACAGACTTCAATCTGGAAATAGTCTTTATCATCTCGGAAGGGTCAAATGGATATTCCCGTTTTCATGTAAAAAAACGCTTTCACAATACTTTCTCTAGTCGTTAGTTGGCCGAAAAAGTATAATTAAAAGCTTCTTTTATAAATGTCATAAAAATAGTCTAAATTTTCTAGTTTATTAAAAGTCTAAAGTCTCATATGATTGACGTTTTCTTTAGTCTTCTACATCGTGTTTGAGTAATATGCGGAGAAATTGCATTATGATTTCTAGATTATGATTTTCAAAACAACATATCATGTGATGTTGCGTATGTACTCTTATAATAATTTTAATGTATCTTCCCATGCATGTTTGTGTTTGTGTTTCGTCTCAACGTATTGACCTTACCTGTAATGTTGATTTGTTTATGAAATGAATTAAATTAATATCCCTGTTTTAATTTCTAAGTCATTAAGTTGAAAAAAGTCAATTTAAAAAAAGTTTAAAAAATCAGATTTCATTTGTTTTTCCGTAAAATTAGGCTAATTAAATCTGTGAAAAAATAACAAATAACGAAATTTTTCCAACTTATTTGTTTAAACTTATGTTACACATTCTTGCACTTACGTAAGTTGTGTCAAATGTTTTAAATGGGTGGCAATCGGATTCTAGTAAAAGCAGTTTTGAACTTCCTCACTGACTTTCACCAGGTAATATCATAGTGTTGATGAAATCAAAGACTATAGCGGTTGTTTGACTTTATAAATAGCGTTATAAATTTACTCTGTAGCACCCGATGTTTCGGCGATGTTGCAACCGCCGTTGCTCTGTCTACCCTGGTTAACGGCGGTTGCAATATCGCCGAATTTTTGGGTGCTACAAACTTCACGCGGTAAATTCGTTTATATCATATTTATAGTATTTAATAGTTTTACATAATGAGACTTCAATCAGAGTATACCTACATTAAATTATATATTCCGTAATATTTCTGCAATCTATTCCACAAAGTGATACAGTTTTGTTAGTTTTTAATTACTATTTCGTGTTTTATTTATTCATTTGACAATAACTTTAATTATATTAATAAAATTTTAAAACATAGCTTGTATAATGATATATTTTATTTTATAGTTTTAATAAAGAAGTAATTTCTTTTATTGACTATGGATGATTTTAATTTTAATTTTGACTACATTTAAAAAAAATCTTTTTAGGGATAATTTAAAAAATATACTTCAGATACTTATTACCTTCAAATTCTATAGACTTTTTGAAACTCCATCTTAATCTATTTTTCAAAATGATTTCTTTTTTTTCAATTTTTTTTTATAACTACTAGTAGGTACTCAATTAGATTTTTAAATATCAATTTTTACACAATTAGATTTTTTAAAATAACTGTTATTACCCTATTTGATTTTTAAATACTTTAGGAAAATTATTTGATTTTTTAAATAACTTTTAGCACACAATTTCAGTTTTTAAATTACAATTGTACCCAATTTGTTTTTTTTCAGTTAATTAAATCCAAGAGTGCACGGGTAAAATATATTTCTGGTACGCCTACCTTAGTACAGGCCTAGAACTAGTTAGGCAGCGTTGACGTAGTGATCAAGATGCTGCAGTGGGCTTTCTTATTTGCTACTGGTACATACACGAACATTTTGTAATGCTGATCTCATGGAAGGTGTATCTCATGCTTTACTTAAAATAAATAAAAAAAAATGAATAAAAGTGTTGTTTTCTCGTGTTTACTGGGTGTCGACCCTTTAAATAATAGTTAAATTTAGAGGGATTGGAGTACCATCGATTCAAGCAGCTTTAGTACAGCTTAAAGGCGCCTGCTTCTGATAAAGTTGGTCTAAGTGTTGCTTTAAGTGGTGAAAGGCCATAAACGGCTTTTAACACCCGCAATAAAACTGTGTGGATACTTTTATTGTGGCCTTTCTCACAATTTAATTTGTAAGTAATAGTGTTTGAAAAGCGAACAATGGGGAAGTAGCGTTAGAAGGAAATCGAGGAATATATCAATATGCCACGATATATCATGAATTAAAGTCGTAATAAATTAATAGTTTAAAAACAAAACACTAAAAACACGCTTTTGGGCTATTATACGATATTCATATACACACTGCTATGATACGATTTTCCATCATGGAATTCCACTGCCTATCTTCCGGCTTCATCATCAGACCTTGAAACCTAATCGTGGTCAAAGTTCATTCCAAGACTTTTCTAACAAGTCCAAACACAGCTATGATACGATGTTCCATCATGAAGTTCCAGTTCATATCTTCCGACTCCATCATCAGATCAATTAGACAGTACCATATTATTGTATTGTCATCAGAACTACATACAGCTGCCAACTTTCATGACGCTACGATCCTTGGAAGATGGTTAAATTATTTACCTTAGATTCCATTACATACAGCTCGACCTAATAAAAGCGTGTTAAAAATATACGTGATTGGTGGTTAGATCTCAATCAATGAATCATAATCATAATCAGTTTATTTAATTCAAATAATACGATACAGAACAATAATCATAATATGTATCATAGTTAAGTACCATACAATATTCTTGAATTCGTCAAATTTTTAACATATTATATAAAGATAAATAAAAAATTGAAAAATAGGAAAAATTGGAAAATAGCAACATATACATAACAACAAATCGCAAAAGTCATTCATATTCATAAGCCGAACACAACCGCTCCATGGCAGTCAATCATCGAACCGCATAACTCAATGGAGGGCTTCACTTGGTGAGCATGTTAAGGAACAGATAGCACCGGGGTACCATCTCCCCTAGACCACCTGGCGTAGTCTTAACAGATTGAGGGTAGGTGTGACAAGATGCCGACCTAATTTCGTTCGCTGGGCTACACACAGATCCCAATATGCACCTGAAAAACGCTTCAGGATAAAGGATAAGGCCTAGGCCGCATATTTTCGGAGAGTTGTGTCCTAACCTGGCCCGGAGACGTTAGCAAACGAGCAAACAACATAGATATACAGGGTAAGTTTGTAATAATTATAAGTGACATCCTTTTAGTGGGTGAATCATTATGATGAAATAAGCAACTTTAGATTTTTTTTAAAAATAAAAAACGAAACAATTTCTTTTTAAACTTGCTTATCGGAAAAAAGTTTGATAAGCGTTGAGCTAGCTGCGCCATCTAGTGGTAGGTAAAATATCACTAATAAACAATATTAGCTATATTTTACCACCGCTAGATAGCGCTTCATGCTCATAGATTGTTATAATAAATATTTTTTTTAAAAACATTTTTTTTTTAATAATTTATATTAAAAGTTGCTTAGTTGGTCGTACTGGTTCATTTATGTCAAGGATGTCACTAAATAAAAACTCACCCTCTAATAAACTATTCGGAATCCTACTAATATTATAAACGCGAAGGTTGGTATGTATGTATGGATGTTTGTTACTCTTTCACGCAAAAACTACTGAATGGATTTTGATGAAACTTTACAATAATATAGCTTACACATCAGAATAACACATAGGCTATAATTTATAAAGAATGGCTTTCTATCATCATTATCACAATTTTCCATCATCACGCGGGTGAAACCGCTGGGCGCAGTTAGTTATGTAGTCATAATTTGGAAAAAGCACAAGGTACCTGAGAATAACAATCTAATACATATGTTGCATACGTTATGCCAATACATTTAAATGAAATGTTAAATTTTATTCTGGAGTCCACGCTTACATGCCTTGGTTATCGAAGGACGATCATTTTATTTATTGCGTTCTAGTAACACAACCTATTGGTACCTGACAGGTAATTGTAAAAGTTGTTATTGTATTGTAGTTTTTATTTTTGTTGGTAAAATTACCAGTACCATTTGAAAATCAAAGCGTAAAGTTAAATTAAATTAAACACGTGTTTTGCTTTTGTTAGTTAGTTATGACCATGTATCGGAGTACCAAGCAAAATTGCAATGGCTTCGGATACGGGACCGCAGTTTGCACATCCTTTCACTACTATACAATGCCCTACAGTCTACACAATTCTACATCTCTCTCCTACCGAAACGAGGCTTTTACCGGGTTAGGAAGTGATGGTCTCCCACTTCGTTCAAGTAAGAAATAATACTCTACGTATCCCAAATGACAAAACCACATTATTGTCCTACTCTTCTTTGAACATGTAGCTCTACTATGGAGTAAGTTTCCTCCAGAGAGGCTGTACCTCGCTTTCACCTGTCAGCAATCAGCAAAGCATTAAAAATGCACGTTTTTTTTAAATAAATTAAAACCACGAATTCTATCTTTTTCCTTATCCCTTACTTCTATTGTGTGGAAAACTCAGGTATTTTTTAAAACTATTCTTTCATCTGAAATCCGTATTACCTCATAATATTATGGAAATCGTATACTTTTCACTTGTAAATTCAATACTAGGATATGGCATTCAGGTATGGGGACTTACATTTCCCACGTACGTAGGAACTCATCAAATTCGAATACTGATACAAATGGCACCAAAAGGCTCAATACAAATTAAGCACAATAATTACACAGAACTCTACTCCTTAATTGATGTCTTGCCTGCAAGTTTCTTCGTATGGTATAAGATTCTGCTTGACAACAAGAAAACGGTTCGTTACGAATACCTGCCGATCATGTACACAGAACTCAGCTACTTGAAAAGGGGTATTTGAAATATAACAAGCAAAAGAATTATTACGGCGATAGAACTCTTGAATTCACTGTTCCAAAATTAATCAATCACTTTTCTATGAAATTAGATAACTCAATCAGCAAATACTTACTAAAGTAAACATTGAAACCTATACTACTAAGCAACCTAAATAATGACTAACCCAGGCGAGCTAATTAAATTAATTTAAATATTATATAATATAAAAACTATAACGGAGAAATTAAAAACTCTATTAGTATAAATTAGCATAAATATGTAAAAGCATTAGCATAACTATAACAAGTAAACTTTCTATTAGGCTAAATTACATTAACATCACTATGTAGAATAACTAGGGTAAATCAAGCTAGCTAAGATAAGTTAGCTTATGTTAGGGCATAAGTATAGATATCTAGTGCAAATCATTTTATTAGTGTAATCATTTATTATTGTAATAGTAAACAAAGTAAGTACACATATTTAGTGTATACCAAGATAATTAGTATAGGTTAGGTTAGGAAGTAGGTATATTAATATAGTGGAAAATCATTTCTTTAGTGTAAATATTTATAAGTGTATCTTCAGCTAGTTATTATAGGAAATATAGGTTAGTTTAGGTTAGGTTAGGAAGTCAATACATCTACTTAACGTAAAAAGTTATAATAGTTAATATAAGTATAATAGGTGAATATAAGTATAATAAGTCAGATATGAACATATTATTGTTAGTTACCCACTGAAAAGGCACTAGCCTTAGTGGGGAACTGTGACATGTAATTTGTATCTTTTTTATGAATAAAGACTACTACCAAAGAGAAAAAGAAAAAACCACATTTAAATCAAATTTTATTTTTACACGCTTTTAAATATTAACATGGAACGTTCTTGTCCGTTTCAAAATTAGCAAACCATTTTTCAACCACTTTCTGGTATCTGTTTGAGATGAAATTTGGCATACTTATGTAAGTTCGAGGACAATGCAATATTATGGTACCATCGAGCTGATTTGATGATGAAGCCGGGATGTAGGGACTGGAGCTCCATGATGGCAAATCGTAGGACAGTCGAATTTGGGCTAGTATGTTTTATTATCATAGATACTTTCCATTACACATAGTGACGAGGGTCTGAAGGTGCAACTGTAAGATTGCCACTGGAACACCTTAATGGAAAGTGCTAAGATAGTCGACTTTTTGTTTGTTTGTTTTGTTGTCTTGAGTACTTTCCATTACACATGATGATAAGGGTCTGAAGGTGCAACCGTAAGATTGCCACTGGAACACCCTAATGGAAAGTGCTAAGATAGTCGAGGTCTTGTTTGTTTGTTTTGTTGTCTTGAGTACTTTCAATTATATTTAATAACGAGGGTCTGACGATGGAGCCGGAAGATTGTCACTGGAACTCCTTGATGAAAAGTGCTAAGGCAGACGAGTTTGGGCTTGTTTGTTTCGTTGTCTTGAGTGCATTCCATTACATATGATGACGACGTCGCGACGGTCTGAAAACGGAGCCGGATGATTACAACTGCAACTACCTGGTGGAAAGTAGACCTTTTTTTTAAATTCCTTGTTTACTTTTGATTTATTTTGCCCATGAACACTACTGCGCCTACATATGTCAATCCTAAATAATCGTTAGCTACTTTTTAGCCATTTGAAGAATCTTGCATCTAAATATAGAATAGATCATTGGTACAACTATAGGTGTCGACTACAACGGGCGAACCCGCCACCTCAGAAAGTTTTAACGATATTAGATCGTTTTGTCTCCCGTGAGGTAAGCGCAGAAGACTTAGGACGAAAACAGTCCACCGTCTAGTTACGCCACACGCCCGTGAGAAGCCAACGCCTTACCGCGAAATAACCAGGTTAATATACCAGCGGGCCGACACTCACCCCCTTACTGCCATTTGCTACCAGATTATTCCAGTCTCCCGACTGGTTATAGGTTCGAATAGCCGATTGGTCGTTTTAAGAGCAGTTGCCGTAAGGTGTACCTACAACTACCACCGCTCTATAGGAGACAGTACTGTTTCCAGACTCCCCCGGCTGTCGGTCAGAATGCACAATCGATTGGCCGACGCCCGAGGATTGCCCGAAATTTGACTCCCAGGGGAAGTTGGCTCGTAGGCCAGACTCCTACCCTGGCTCGCACTTCTGCGTGAAGGCCGCCGGATGGGTGTTGACCCGTGAGTTGGACTGACACTGAACACATGGGTCTTAGTGGCCAAACTGCAAAAGGGCCCATTAGCTCCCAAATATAGAATAGCTCCAAATATAGAATAGATTATTGGTACAGTAGGTATCTACATATATGTAGAGCACCCTACCAGTCAACTGTCATTGTCATTGTCAAAATGGCGACAGCGCGCCGCGCCGCTCGCGTCCGCCAACGAAACGACGCGAGACGGCTGATCTAATTTTGAATAATAAATATCGAACACGTGCTAGAGAATCCTGCCTCTGAATGGGCTAATAAAATGTTGGGATCGGCCTGTCACAATCGCCGCAGATTATTGCGCTGTATTCGGGTCATAGGATCTTTCAAATCCATCACTCTCCCGAGTCTAGACATACGTCGAGGTCGATGATCTATAATGTCTTGCATGACTATGACTTGATTGACAGCGGTTTCAGCCAGTCCCTAAATCCATATTTTGTACGCCTGGCACTTATTATAGTATAGAGTAATAGCTTAATCGATCAAACTACTCTTGGGCTTATCTGTGTTTTCTTAGTTAGGTTGAACTCATGGTTCACCTCCCATCCTCCTCCAGATATGTGGATGCCTCCTCTAAAAGATATATGTCTCCTCTAGATAGTTGAAATCGGAGGTGATACGGAAGAACACCTCGGGAGAAACTGGGCGATTTTCGCACTGTGCGGCGTCAGCCATTCGTTTCCAAGAAACGATCCATAGGCCATCCAATCCCGTATGAGCTTTACGCGCAAAGGGCGCCTCGGTCCTCAAAAAAATCGAATTCAAATTACCGCTTACGTCAGGTAGAGGCCGCGCAAGCGGTAATAGCCATGTGATTAATAATCATAATTAATTATGTAATTATGATGACTAAGGGCTACCATGGTACCCCACAGTCATTATAATTAAATACGACTATGAAATCAATTGAATTCCAAATTCCAAATTCATCTCGAAATTTCGAATTCAAATTCAATTAAACATTAAAATTTTAAATTCAAATTCAAATTCAAATTCAAAATCATCTTGAAATTCAAAAAATTAGCTCCTATTTTACTAATGCCAGTTTTATATCGACGCAGACTCCATTACTTTCTAAGGAGAAAGGACACATACTATATATCTTTATCACACAATAATAACAAAACAATATAAACATTTGGTCAAAGTAATCCTAATATGAAGCTTCACTTTGAAACATTTAATAACAGGAATACGACCTTTGAACAACCAATGAAACAAACACTTTCAGAAGTTTTAATCAGGAACAAAATACTACCAGATATACCATTGTTGCAAATTCATACAATACATTCTGAGATGTCGTCAGCCGAAATTTTTAGACGATTATTTTTAACTGTTTGTGGTATTAACAAATAAAATTAAAAAAACGTGTGGCACTCGGGGACTGCCGCGGTAAAACTATTGCATAGCATTTTTTAATAACTTATGCAATTATAATTATTTATTTATTTTATTTATTTTATTTTTTCTGATATCAGATAACTGCGCTCTATCGGAAAACGTTGAAATTATTCCGAATCATTTGCGGCTGCGGAAGCAAATGATTCGGAATAATTTAAACGTCTTCCGATAGAGCGCCGCGCACAAATTTTTTATTCGATAAAGCAAAAAAAAACCGATATTATTAGAAAAAACTACTATTCGAAAAAAATCGTAGATAAAAAGATAGATATTTAAATTATCTTTAAAATGGTGCAGGTTTCATAATAATACGCCAGATAGTATTTGCGTAGTAGTCGTTTTTGTGTTCGGTTAGACCTAATTTGACAAATTAATTACACTATGTAATATAAACAAAATCTAAAATATTCAAAGCTAAGAATATTAGGAAAATGTTCTTGTTTAACATATATTTTTTTCGAATCGTAAGCAGAACTCGTTTAGACGTAATCATCAGTTTAAAATCATTAATATTCGTTAAGAAATTTCTTCATTCGGTCGCCGCGCTGGCCTACGGCCCGCGATCAAAGCTATGCAATACCTTAAAATAAGCACAAAGACTGTTCCCTGGTTATAAATTTGTAATTGAAATTGTACCCTCTCTGGACAAACTATAACGAGCTATTTTGTAATGAAACATATGTACCTTTAACATACAGTTATAAAATAAAATGTATTCTATTCGTTTATATGCTAAATAATTCTAATTATATTACAAAATATTAAAATTCCATTTCTCTAGTGTAATTTATTCTAGGAACTTCTTATTCTCTTAAAGTGCTAAAATCAAGTGTTTCTTTACCTTTATTTCTACATGTAATTTATATGGTTTGTAACTGTAATTTATTGTTCGCAGGTTTATCGTATTTAATACTCTTTTCATCAACTTTTTTATATATCTATGTCAGTGTTAATGAGCAGTTGCTGATAAAAAAGTGTCAAGTTCATTAATCATGTCTCACAAACTAATTTAAATGTCTGTCAAATGCAGAGACATGAATGATGATCTAATAAAGTGTCATTTACATTCATTCTATTTGAAGTAATAATTAACTGTGTTCAACGGTCTCTGTCGTGGTTTTTATACAATTGCTGTCATATGGGTCAAGGATTTCGTATGACGGTATATTGCAATGTTAAAAAGTACGAATATAATGTAAAATAATAAATATTTAGGGTGGCGCAGTTAGCAAGTGGCACGACAGAGAAATTTTATCACAAAAACTATACGCTTTTTTACTTTCCTATGCCAAGGGAAAATGTTGTGAGCGCGCTGAAAAAATCGAGATAGCGGAAATATTAATTTTACAACCTACCCCTTCCCCCTTCGGAGACGATTAAGACTATTTTCAGATTGAAGTCTGTCTGTGAGTCTATCTGAGTGTGTCTCTTAACCAGTCGGAAGACCGGATCATTCTGGTTGCAACTGGTAGTAAGGACATGAGTGTCGGCCCGCTGGGTATAATATACCTGGCTACCTCGCGGTTAAGTCGTTGGCCTCTTACGGGCATGTGGCGGAGCTTGACGATGGACTGTTCTGTCCTAAGTCTTTTGCGCTCAGCTCACGGGAGACAGAACGATCAAATTTCTTTATAACATTCTGTGGCGAAGGGTTCGCCCTTGTAGTCAACGGCTCTAGTTGTGTCTGTATATGTCTATTTGTCTTTTAATGAGACGGTGGGAATATTCATTTTACAACCTAACCTAACCCCCCCCCCCCCCCCCCCGAGACGATTAAGACTTTTCCCAGATTGAAGTCTCTCTGTGGTGTCTGTGTCTGTGTGTGTCTTTTTGTCTTTTATCCTTCTATCTTGTATTTTGCCTAAATTTCAATATTTGCACATTATCATATAAATTGTTTCTCAATATTTAACCGAAATAGGTAGCTCAAGTTTGCGATTTGGTTTCGTTTATTTAGCATTAGTTTTGGTTCCTTCAATTTTTGATATTTTAATTGTTCTTTAATTTTTTGATGATTTTGATATTTTGCCTAAGTTGATTTTGATAGATTTAACACTAGTGTATTCAGGCACTATTTGAAGATTTGCAAGCAACCTTGTCATTTCTTTCTCCGTCAACACTGTATATTTTATACGGGTTAGACGTACCTATACGTACCTATGTACCTATACGTATACGTACCTACGTATATAGCAATAAAAATATTAGTTTTTTTAGCAATGTAACTAGAAAATATATATTTTTTTATTTAAGCATGCATTTGAATCTTTTTTAGTTTTATCCTTCCCGCTTAATCTATGATTGGAGAATATTAATTGAGAAATCAATCGACTTTGACATAAAGTAGTAGAAGTACGTATGGATTGCACAATCGATGTAATAATCGATTATCCACAATCGATCGATCGTCTGATTCAGCGTCCCAAGTATGTCGCGTTCCAGTTCTCCGGACGCGTTTATAACGTTATTAAGTGTCGTAAGTACAAAGAAAACGAAGCGAATTATGGTATCGGGCGCCACCGCATTTAGTTTTACGATTTAGCAGCGGACGCCTCTATGATTTTAATAGCTCTCTTTGACTGTGACACAGATCGATCGAAGAATTGGAACAGATGCGACACAACGGGAAATTTGCCCGATGACTTGCTTGATCACTCCTCGAAACTGTGTTGAGTGCTTCCAAAATATTCATAATATTCTATTCCAGGCAAAACAGATTATATTATTCCAATTTAATGAGTCACTTTCGTTTCGTCACACCCGGAAACAATGAATCCGGGTCACCAATATAAACCATAATATCTTGGGAACTAAGAATGCTGGCCTATTTAAATAAAAGTATTTTATATAGTATTTAATACTTCTCAAACAAAATTAATAAAACTTCAGTTTTTTTAAATAATGACACCAATGAAGGCTAAAAACAAAAGAAACGATTTTTTGAAAATCGAACTGCGAATTCACTGCATTTCTGCAAATAAGAGGCGTATAGAACAGGGTACTGAATATTCATTTTTAATGTGGTAATTATTGAATTAGACAGCATTATTAGTTTTCGAGATATTAGGATTTAGGTTGGTGAGATATAATATTAGACCCGGTCAGCCCCTACCAGTAATAATCTAGTTCCTGTCAACCACTGTACGAGACGGTACTTATTGATCGACAACAAAACCTCACAGAAGAGCTATATTCTTCATCACTGGTTGCAATAGATCAACTCTGGTTTAACTCTGGTTGCAATAGATCGACATGGTCGAAATAGTCATGCCTTCTTAATAGTTTGAGTAAGTACTAGAGTTGTAGACAAATGTGCATTCGAAGAGGGCGGTGAAAAGCAAAAAAAAGGCCCAATTGATTGAGTTTTGGTGCGTATGACTCGTGTGAATAAGTGGTGTAGGGGTTGAGGGGTCTGGATCCCTCATAATATCAGTGCCTCAAAAACTGACTTTTTAAAATTAATTTTACTAATCGATGCAATCCAGAGCCCTTGAAAACAGAATATCCATGTAAATAACCATTTTGAGTAGTTTCTCGATTAATTTATGGACAAGTATTCATCAGAGCAAAAACCTAGCTACGTCCACCTTCACCATACACTTGATGCATGAACTGTGGTTAGTCAGAAGTTCCGAGCGCGGTAAATGTTTAAAATAATGGGGTTATATCGAATATAAAGGAAAACCAAAAAAAACATTTTTTATAGTTATTAGTTTAACTATAACTTTTTTTTAACTTTCGGCAATCGCACTAAAGTATAAATGCGACTAGTCGATCACGATCGACCTGTTTTCGACCACCGATGTATAGGATAGGAATACCTGCTCCTTGAAATGTAAAGATGTTAGACTCATCACCGGTATTTACAGTCTGAAAGCAATGCTGGCATTGTCGACAGCAGGTCGTCAAGTCTCATGGCTTAGCCAGCCTCAGGACTTGAGATATGGAACCTCGAGTTCAATGACAAAGTCTCTGCTTGAGACCCAGGTTACTAATTTGAAACGAGTAGATCCTGGAGTCTCACGAGTTAAAAAGACAGGAGAAGTAACCATGCAGAATCAGGATTTATGGATCAAATGTAGAAATTATCATAATGTTATACGAAAAGTTTGGTGCAAAGTTTAATATGAATCGGTCAAGGAGAAGTAGTTTAATAATAATATGTCGCATTATTTAAAACACGAATATAAAACCGTTTAAAATGCCCACTTAAATAGAAGTGTCATGTGATTTTGGTAACGTCGAGTCGACACTTGACACGGCCTGGTGGCATAGTAAGGTTGCCTGATCTTACATTGTTATGTTTTGAGTTTGATTACCGCACAATTTTCAGTTGGGATAAAATTAACGAAATTTTATTTCAATTCTGTCAATCGAATGCAATAAAAAGTACACATTAACACCCATGCATACATATAAACACTTCATAGTGGTTGGTTGAAAGAAATTGTCGTATAATAATAAACCATAAATAATTATACTATAAAGTAATCAACAATGGGAAATTATGCCATAAAAAGTAGAAAGAAAATAAACAAACGAAAAATATAGTAAGGGTAAAAATAAAATATATTCACATTTCCATCAGGCCTGCAACATTTATGAACCACCACAGTTATTCGAATGACTTCACAGTTATTACGATTTAGAAATATTTTGTAGAATACTGTTATTAATTATATATATATAGCTATAATGTACATCTAATAATGTCTAATGTAATAGGTACATACCCTACCTATCACATACCTATTTCTGTTGTATATTATTATTCTGCTGCCTACTTAGTTTCAATGGGTTGAAGTTGTCTAAATTTGAAATAGAAAATATGAACCTCAAAATCTGAAATTACATTACCTAGTGAGTGAAATTCCCACGGGAAAAATCTATGCGGTGTTTACCGCATCGATTTGGAATTTGTGAATTTTCACAAATTCCAAAGGCATGTCGCATCTGGTGTTTTGTATATTGACGGCGCGGCGGCCAGCGAATTCGCCGTGATGCGGTGCGATGCGTTCGCGGCATTAGCGCCACAGACGCATGCTAATACCGAAACGTCGATTGACCCCATTGCGCAAATATGCATGACAAAGTGGCAAACGGATCGATACTTATATCGCTTTATGAATTTGAAAATGGTGCAGTTGGAATATAAACCAAATAATGGGAATTAGAAAGAGTACCAGGCGGTAGAGATAGATAAATATATTTTTGCATATTTATCAGATTACCGTCTTAAGTTTGTCAGATTAAACATTTTTATCTGGAAAAATGTAAAAATTTAATGAAAATATCCATAACTAAGGGGCTGTCCACATATTACGTAATCACCGAGGGCGGAGGTGGGGTTGGCGCTGAGGCTTACGCTTGATTACGTGGGGAGGGGGGGGGGGGGGAGGGGGGTGCCCGTCCTGATTTAGTAATCAACTTTGGTCACCGCATCGCAATTTTGAATTTTGTCTGACAATTGGGATCTATATCTAAAGAATTAGACTTTCTTCCAATTGTTTTAGATTAAAAATGCACATTAAATGTGCATTTTTAAATGCATCCCTAAATATTTCTCTGTGACATAAAGCAAAGAGTTTGAGATTTTGTAGTTACTCTGAATTAATAAAGTATGTACATTTTCAAACCATTTTTAAATGCTTTTTTCCACTTACCGTCTTAACTTTACAAACGCTGGGTTCACGATTCTTCACATTTTCCGCAAATTCGATTGATTACGCAATCTTGGGGGGGAGGGAGGTGAGGCGGCTAATTACGTCTGTTAACATGGGGGAGGGGGGTCGAAAATCTCAAAAACGTGAATACGCAATATGTGGACGACCCCTAATCAAGAAAACTGTTTTTTGTTTTTGTTTTGGATTTTGACTTTTTTACTTAATCAAATATTTTGGAATATTAGGAGATTATTTTGTACACAAACTGAGTTGAAATCACCTTCGCGATATTTTTTATGTGCGTTTTATGTCATATTCTGTTTTTAAAACATTCAAAACATAATCAGAATTGTATAAGTTCTTCCGAACATCTATACATCACTCCACTCGATATACATCGGTAAACATGTAGATAATTGATGATCATTCAGCCTATGGGCGTATTTTGAAGCTAATTACTTTCCTAATGAAAGTATTTGAAACAAGTTCATTATAAATATGTTACATAGTGTAGGTAGATATACGCATTTAAATAGGGGCTATCTATTGCCTTTAATATTACACTTGATCCGTTGTTTTGTTTCGGTAATGCAAAGCCATTGAATTTTTTAGTTTAATTTTCAAGCCTAGCAAGCACATCACCAGCGATGGAATAATAATACGTCAGAGGCTCGGTCGATTTAGTGTGTTCTCGCTGAGCATTTGTATATATTGAACAGCAGAGTTTTGTTTTGGCTCCAAGACCATTGGCATCATTATCTCACTGGAAGAGCTCGCAGGCCAAAGGGGTTCCAGTGGAATTTCTGGACGGTCCTGACATTTTAAAGGGTTAGGTTGCGACTGACATGCATTTAGGATGGACGCTTTAATGTCGGTCAACGCCACCTCTTTTTCTCATCCTCCGAAAAGTCATGGCCAATGTCTTTTTGGGACAGAAAAGGTCTTCTTCTAATTGAGTTAAAGCCAACTGGGACAACCATCAATGTATCTTCATATTGTTAGACATTGAAAAAACTGCGCAGAGCCATCCAAAATCGAGGACGAGGCATGCTGACGAAGGGGGTTTGTCTCTTTCATAACAATACTCGGCCCCACGTTGCCGGTGAAACAAAAACCCTTTTGGAACAGCTCGGATGGAATAAGATCTCCCCCCTCCCTCCCCACCCACAGCCCGGACCTTGTCCTGTCTGACTTGTTCTTGGGAGGAAAACGGATCGAGACAGATGATGAACTGAAGATAGAATTGACAGGATAACTGGAAAAGGAGATGGTGGCCAGTTTATATGAGGCTGGCATACACAAACTCCCAATACGCCCTAAATAAGACATACAAGGAAAAGGCGAATGTGTTGAAATGTAACATATATACTATACATACAACTTGGGTTGTCGACTACAGCGGGCGAGCCCGTCACCTCAGGCAGTTTTAACGATTAGTCGTTCTATCTCCCTGGAGTGAGCGTAGAAGACTTGAGGACAAAACAGTCCACCATCTAGCTACTTCACAAGCCCGCAAGAGGCCAACGCCTTAACCGCGAGATAGCCAAGAATGTTACCTGGCGGGCCGACACTCACGCCCTTACTTCCAATTGTGACCAGATTAGACTCTGGTCCCTCGATTGGTTACGAGTTCGAGGTCGCTTGCGCGGTCCTCTCCCTTACGAAGCGGTGAAACGGTGTATACCGAATCTATCGCGGACCACAGCGTCCTTTGCCCGGCTGTTCACCCAGGATCGGATGGCCGATGGTCGTTTCAAGAGCAGTCGCCGTAAGGTCCACAACCACCCCCGCTCTATAGGAAACAGTACTGCTTCCAGACTCCCCCGACTGTCAGAGTGTGCCGCCCCGAAGGGCGTTTCGTTCTTTGCAGGATCCAGGGATTCCTCCCCCCCGTGGCTGCTCCGAGACCTGCCCACGGACCGTACGCCTCCACCATCATCGTTTCTGGAGCGTCCTCTACCCCGCTTACCGGCCCTAAATTTGTTATTTGTTGTTTTATTTTTTTTTATTTTGTGATTATGGTAAATTTAGTATTATTTTTGTAAATTTTTACTTTGTAAATTCTTTTATTATTATAAATAAATGGGTTCTCGGGGCGGTACGGGGGGGGTGGTTTACCCTATTTCACCCCCTGCGCGTTCTACCCTTCTGGTACGCGCAGGGTTGTCGTAGCACGACATCCCGGGCAGACAAGACGACCCTCGTCGTTATAACTGCCCGGGCGGTGGGCGGGGTTTGCTGCCCTCACCTATCGCCTTGAAACTCTAAACTGTCAGAGTGTACAGTCGATTGGCTTACGCCGCACGGTGCGCAGACCGTCCTGGAGCGCCAGAAGTTTGATTCCCAGGGGAAACTGACCATAAGGCCAGAGTCCTACCCAGGCTCGCACTTCATGCGTGGAGGCCGTCGGATAGGTGTTGACCCGTGAGTGTGACCAACCCTGAACAGAATGGGTCTTCGTGGCCAACTCAGCAAGGGCCCATTAACTGTACATACAATAATATAGCATCGTTCGATTGTTATAATAATGGAGACCTTACTTTTGGGACACGTCTCATAATAGCGTATGATACAATGGGACGCCCCAAGTTCCTAACTACTACTTCACGAGCCAGCATCCATCCAAACTTTGCCAAACAAGACCTTCCCTCTATTCTTCAAAATCTAGATGCAACTGAAACCTTATCCTTGCGTAAGCTACAATTCTCCAGCCCACAGAGCTAACGGATTTTAGCCGCCTATATATAGATACATAATTATACTAAACCATGCCATGCGTTAACTAAGTATGTTTTATGTCGCAGTCCAGCGATTTGTTAACAAATTAACCGACGGATTAAACGCAATGTGAATAACCCGCGCTGAATAATTTTGCATACAGATCACGCTGTTGACGCGTCGCCTCGTCTGTTATCACAAATCACTGATTTATAATGCCGGATTAGAGAGAATCACTTGTCGAATAATCGCCTACGTTGTGTGTTATATTATAATCCGACCACAACGCTGTCACTGGTAATAGTATGTTTTACCGCATATTATAAATGATTTTTGGGTTTATTAAAAATTCCTACTATGGTTAACTTTTAGAAAAGAAACGCAAAAGGAAAAAACCGCATCCGCCATGACTTTTTATGAATGTTAAAAATATGGTTTCCGGTCTCGCCACTTAGGTGGGATTTATAATCTCCTGGTATTTGATCCAAACAACGTCGATAGTCGACGACATCTATCTATATAAATAAAAATGTAGGTAAATGTTCGCTAAATGTTCGTTTATCCAAAATCTTAAATCTTTGATTGCTTTGAAATTTTGACACATCGTTGCATTCGAATATGCGCGTATTTTTTATCTATATATATATATATATATATATATATATATATATATATATATATATATATATATATATATATATATATATATATATATATATATATATATATATATATATATATATATATATATATATATATATATATATATATATATATATATATATATATATATATATATATATATATATATATATATATATATATATATATATATATATATATATATATATATATATATATATATATATATATACCTATATATATATATATATATATATACTTTTTTATTAATTTTTTTTTATTTTTATACACTTTAGGGTTTTTGGTTAGTAAAAGGGATAGAGTTGAGTACCTTAGCCGAACGTTTCGGAGCCCGTGGCTCCTTCCTCAGCGGCGAGAAGAATACTGGCATCCGCTGCTGTCACCAACGGCTACCCGCTTTTCTTCTGTGGTACTGGGAGAATGGTGATTTGGCGGGATGATAATGTGAATTTAAATTAAAATGGTTTAATTTTGAATTTAAAAAATTACATATTTTTTTAAATTTTATTAACAAAATATATATAAAATAGTTGTAGCGCATGTGTGTTAAAAGTGTTTGAACTACATATGTGTGGGGAGGTGAGTGTGTGTGAGTATGTGTGTTGGATTGTGTGGGTGTGTGTATGCGATGAATTAACATATTCATCGTCTTTTTCATTAAGTCTTCTACGCTCATTCCACGGCTGAAAAAATTATCAAATATCGTTATACCAGCCTGGGGTGATGGGTTCGCCCGTTGTAGTCGACACCACCCTACTGCATCGGTATTGAATTATTTTCATCGAATTAACAAGATTGTGGTTATATGATACAAAACTGTCCAAGATAGAAGGAGGCCCCTATATTAAATGACACTTTCCTGTATAACAAGCGAATAGATTAAATTTATTTATTTATTTATTTATTTAGTAACACATCTAGTAAAAAATTAATGTCATATTTGATTAAGATGTTAGCAAGAAATTGATGCGACATTATTTTTAATGATTGACACAGTCGCCTAACTAGGCCTAGGCCTGTTCTAAGGCAGACTTTTAATGATGATATTAAGTGTGCACTGTCAACTTAATCTATAGTTAGTACTTATTTTTAAATCGACAAATATAAAACTACAAATATTTACGCATATACAAATATGGATAGATACTTATATACATCTATAGATAAATTATATATCCATATATGCACACATACACATACATATATTTATACGAAAATAATAATAAAACCAAAATAAATAAAAATAAAAACTAAAATAATATACCTATATAAATCAATTACATATTGATATGACGCTCACATACCTATAATAGTCATTTAAAATTATCATGGAAAAACTAAATACTAAGTACTAAATACTATCATTCAAAATACAACAGTCAACATATTCCCTAAACCGTCCCTACCCACCTCCAACAACCAATTTTTAAAAGTGGATGTGTTCTCACTACTTTTAATTGCGTCGGGAAGATTGTTATACATTCTAGGGCCAATAAACGTGAAATGGCGCTGGCCAAATGTTGTGTAAGATCTTGGCACCATCATATCACCAGTTCTTGTTGCTCTCGTCTTTCCAACTCGTTGATTATAAGGTGTCATTTTATTTTTAGTATATATATATAATAGATAAATGTTATGGTTTCTGACTTTTGTCTAGATAGTTTTTTTTTTTGCTGGATAAATATAGTTTTTTTCCCGGAAGATACTCCCGTCGACTATGGCGTCCAAAGTTCCCGTAGCGTCAAGTCACTGGGAAGCAGACCGTGTCTGGTCTAAATCCGAGACGAACGTTCGCCTAATTAGTCCGGAATTCCCCGAGCCGATGCGATATTTTCACTGGCAATATTTACTTTAATGATCGGACGCGTTTTACTCAAAATCGACCGCGTCTCTGCGCCGATGATGGATCGCCGCCGAAGCATGCGCATAGATAGAACTAAAATAGAAGGGACAGCGCATACGCAACGATCTTGTTTCTTTACTATATTAACCGGAAAGAAGGTGTCCATCCGTCATATCCAACTTTCGAAAATAATGTTTTACTAGTGTCAATTTAGGAAGGCTGAAGCACCCGGCCGATTTTGAATAGGTGTTAATTTTGACGACTTTTCGAAGTTTTTTTTTGACATTATAAAGGTTTAAAAAAAACCTAAAAGCGGAGATAACATGCCCTAATGGGCCCTTGCTGAGTTGGCCACGAAGACCCATTCTGTTTCAGGGTCGGTCACACTCACGGGTCAACACCCATCCGATGGCCTCCACGCATGGGGTGCGAGCCTGGGTAGGACACTGGGTCAACCAGTCTCCCCTGGGAATCAATCCTCTGGCGCTCCTGGACGGTCTGCGCACCGAGCGGCGCAAGCCAATCGATTGTGCTCTCCGACTAACAATCGGGGGAGTCTGGGAACTGTATTGTTTCCTATAGAGCGGGGGTAGTTGTCTACCTTACGGCGACTGCTCTTGAAATGACCATTGGCCATCCGATCCCGGTTCAGAGTCGGGCAAAGGACGCCTTGGTCCGCGATAGATTCGGTATACTCCGTTTCACCGCTTCGTAAGGGAGAGGACCGCGCAAGCGACCTCGAACTCGGAACCAATCGAGAGACCGGAGAAATCTGGTCACAATTGGTAGTTAGGGCGCGAGTGCCGCCCGCCAGGTAACATACCTCGCTACTCGCGGTAAGGCGTTGGTCTCTAACGGGTTGTGGCGTAGCTAGACGTCGGATTTGTTATGTCCAAAGTCTTCTATGCTCACTGCACGGTCGATAGAACGATGAATCGTTAAAACGTCCTGCGGTGACGGGTTCGCCCGTTGTGGTTGACATCTCAATATAACATGCCCTCTTTGCAGGGAATATAAAATTTCTGTTGGTACCAACCTCGATACGTGTTATTACTAGTGAAGGTGGTAAACCATAAACCATCAAATCTGAATCTATGTCCTAGTAACAAAATGAAATGTTTAATTACAATTATTCGGTTAAAATAATGTTTTTGTTATGTAATTAAATGTTAGTGTTTTATGGGCTATAAATAAATAAATGAAATAAAATTAAAACGGATTTACCGCGAGAAATTTGTGGAATCCAACGTTTCGACGAGTTTACAAACGACGTTGTCCAGAGTAGACTGAAGTGCAGTCAGTTTTTCTTCGCTTTTGTTCTGCGTTTTATCATCGCCGGAACTTCGGGTGCTACAAATTTCACATGGCTAATAATAAATGTATCTTTGTAATGACTTCATTAATGGCTCCATTTTAAAGTAAAATGTGACATTGTCGAAGTAGCACAAATGATCAACACAGCACAATAGCACATAGCACAACTTTGATCATATCGAGGTTTATTTCCCAAAATACTTACAATTTCGTGATTTTTGACTTTTCTTGATTTCTTTAAATTATATAAACAGCAGGACTGTATACTCATCAGCATAAGAAATAACAGCACCTGAAGTCTGTAGTTTGCCAAGGTCATTGATATATATTAGAAATAGCATTGGTCCTAATATGTTTCCATTAGGAACTCCATAGCAACCCACATAGGTCGTTGGTTGATATATTTCACTTGGTGGGTCCTTCCATTAATGACACTGTTAAACTAGCCGTAAGTCGCCAATTCCAGTTTTTGTGAGTTTTGTCAAGCGTGTTTCTTGTGTCAGGTTTTCAGTATCAAATGCTTTAGCCAGGTCAAGAAAAATGCCGCTGCGGTTTATATTGTCACTATCCCAAATATTGTACTGAGTCAGTTTGGTCAGTACTTAGATCGGTATGTACTTTCAAGGCAGCTAATAGTTCCGTGCAGCTTGGACCATATGACCTGTTTGGCATTTTGGGTAGGCACGGGTTAACTCCTATCCGGTAGCCTCCTCGAAGAGGTAACAACCTGGAAAGGACTCTGAGAACACTTTATCGGTTGTCCCGTGAACACGTAGGATCGAATCCTCTACGGGAATACCTCGGGCACTGCTGTGCGGTTTTGCTCATCGTGCAGCGTTAGCCAATCGACTATGAACTTTGGCGAATAACCGGGAGGGGGGGAGGGGGATCTGAAAACGGCCTGGTACGTTTCCTAAGCAGCGGGAATGATTGTTAACCTGATGTCGATTACAATTAATACGACTCGTTGGCCATCTGATCTAATGTGAAAGCCAAATCTAGTATTGGGGACGTGAGGTCGTCGCGCTGGTTTAACTTTCCAGTGCCTCGCGGTAAAGCCGTTGGACTCTCACGTGCTCGTCGGTGAGGGTCGTGTCAAGAGCAGTTGCCGTAAGGTAAACAGCTAAGGTGTTACCCGTACCGTGCCGACGGCTGCGTGGCTGAGGGAGAGCTCAGTCTCTAACGGTGGCTTTCCGAAACCGGGGCGAATCGGGAAGTAGAAATGCCCTTTGACCGATAACAGGCTCTGTCGGTTTTTGACGACCCTTTCCTGACTACTCGTGGGAACAAATATGGACTCAAAAGAAAATAAAAATTCCCCTCTAAACTTCGACCAGGACGGTACCGTCCGGGAAGGAAACAGTTCGGAGCCATGGAGCACGACTCAAACCGACTCTTTGCCCGAAAAAATCTCAGCTGTCGCAGGGACAAGCAAAGGTGCAGACAGAATAGGAAACGACTCTGCTATGCCCAAAGAAAAGGACCAAGACACTGAGACACACGAGAAGCACAGGACAAAGTTGTCCGGTGCTGCTCGAAAACGTTTCAGGTTGCTGAGGGCAGCAAACGTGAGTGCTAGAGAAGCTTCGGTAGCATGCCTCAGGCCCTGGAAAGATATTAAGAGCCTGACCCATCAGAGCACTCCCATATCTGATGACCAAAGGGCGTCCAAACGCACACGGTCGGAGGAGGAGTCGCCAAGGGAAAACTCAAAAAAGGCTCCTAAGATATACCCAGAAGAAGGCATCAAGCCAAACTTCAGGGAGGTGGTGGGTTCTTCATGTGTGGGAATAAAAAATGAAAGCCCGATGGAAGAAAACCAAATGCATTTGGTGCACCGCTCGCTACTGACCCTGATTAAAAACATCACTGTCAGAGGCTCGGGCCCAAAATTTCTGGGTTTCACTCACAGGCCTGGCTGGGTCCTGATCACATGTGAAAATCAGAAGAGCCAGGATTGGCTTGTGGGAGTAATCCCAAACCTCAAACCATGGCCCGAGGCAAAGCTGTCTATCATGACGGAAAGCGAAATGCCCAAGCCACTAGTTTGCACAACGTTCTTCCCCAGCAGCGAGGCGGCGAACATAAAGGACGCCCTAAGTCTGCTGACAAACCAGAACGAAGGCTTATCTCCAGAATACTGGAAAATACTCAACAGCAGGGAGGAAAAGAATGGACACCACGTGACCTTCTCAATTGACGAGCCCTCTTTGGAAACCCTTCGGAAAACCGACTACAGGGCCACCCTTGGTTTTGGAAAGATTTCTTTGAAAATCAGGGGTGAGCCCACGAATCCCCCAGGAAACAGGGCTATCCCGTCCTACTCCAACAAAGGCAGACAAACGCCTGCTCCCATACAGCGAAAGAAAGAGCCGGCAAATCGGCCTTCTCCTGCTGACGAGAGTACAGGAGCGCCTAAAAAGGGGGAAAAACCCGGGAATGAGCAAGGCACATCCCAATCCAAACATGGACGGTCTCGTCCTCCATTGGAGAGGGAAAAGCCTGCGACAGAGCCCACAACCCCTATGGATCACTGATGGCGAACATAGGCAACTCTACGAGGATTCTCCAGATCAACCTCCACCACGCCATTGCCGCCAGCGCAGTGACGGAGTGTTGCTTCACCAAAGGAGAAATCGACATCGCCCTCGTACAAGAACCCTGGGTAAATAACTTAACTATCCAGGGCTTAAACGCTGCGGGTAGAATCCTCTCGTACCCGGGAGGGAAAAAACCCAGAGCATGCATAGTGTTCAAGAAAAACATTAACTTCCTGCCTGTTACAGAGCTATGTACTAATGACCTGTCAGCAGCGTATATAAATCTCAAAGGATGGAATGGATCCAGAGTCATCTTATGCTCAGCCTATCTATCTGGAGAGAAACAAAATCCAACCGAAGAGCTGGCAAACCTGGTGGAGTACGCCCGTACCCAAAAGGCTGAGTTACTGGTTGGATGTGATGCAAACGCACACCACACCGCGTGGGGGAGCTCAGACATCAACAATAGAGGTGAGTTACTTAATGATTTTATCACAACCAACTGCCTATGCCTATTAAACAAAGGCTGCATGCCGACCTTTGTGACAAGTGCAAGACAGGAAGTTTTAGACATTACTTTTGCCTCTAAAAATCTAGCCAGACACATAAAAAACTGGCATGTCAGGGATGACACTTCAATGTCTGATCACAGACAAATAACCTTTAAACTACTAAACACCGTAGACTGTCAAACCACAACTTTCAGGAATCCTAAAGCCACCGACTGGGACGCTTACCGTACCACACTAAGGCTTAACCTTGAAACAATACAAAAAAATATAAAAACACGCGAGAGTCTAGAATTGGCCGTGGCGGATACCACAAAAGGCATTATAAACGCCTATGAGGAAAGCTGCCCACTCAAGACAAAGACCTCCAAAAGAAAAGTTCCATGGTGGAACCCGAAGTTGGACAAACTACGGAAGGAAACCCGGAAACTATTTAATAAGGCTAAACAAACTCTCAACTGGGAGGAATACAAAAAAGCCTTAACCGAGTACAACAAAGAAATTAGGAGAGCCAAAAGAGCAACATGGAAAAGCTTCTGCGAGGACATAGTGGAAACGCCTCAAGGAGCCAGAGTACATAGACTGCTCGCAAAGGACAAACCTAACCAAATTGGTCTTCTGAAAAAACCAAACGGAACCTTTACAACAAATGAAAAGGAAACTCTGGAGGAACTAATATCGACCCACTTCCCAGGTGCTGTGACAACTAGCAACGCCGCCACTGCTCCATACAGACCTCGAAACGAGGACTGGAGTAGGGCTGCTAGAATCATAAGGCCCGATCAAGTTAAATGGGCCGTAAAATCCTTTAAACCTTACAAATCATGCGGGGACGACGGAATCATGCCCGTGCTTTTGCAACAGGGTATCGACATTCTAACCCCATATCTGGTTAAAATCTTCAGAGCAAGCTATGCCTGGGGACATATACCAGAAGAATGGACCAAGGTCAAAGTGCTATTCATACCCAAGGCTGGCAGGAAGGACTACGCACTGTCAAAGTCCTTCAGGCCAATTAGCCTAACATCCTTTCTACTGAAAGCGATGGAAAAGATACTGGATAGCTATATCAGGGAAAAAATCCTAACGGTCAACCCTATCAGCTGTAACCAACACGCCTACCGCAGAGGCAAATCCACGGAAACCGCTCTGCTCTACCTAGTAGACAGAGTGGAAAAGGCGTTGGAAGACAAACAAATCGCAGTATGCGCATTTTTAGACATTGAGGGCGCCTTCGACAAAACCCCAATTAAATCACTGGTGAAGGGGCTAGAGTCAAAACAAGTTGACAACACCACAACCAGATGGGTGAAAGCGATGCTCTCAAACCGCACGGCCAAGGTAGCTCTTCACGGAACAAACCTTGAAGTCACCACTACAAGAGGCTGCCCGCAGGGAGGCGTACTCTCGCCCCTACTATGGACTCTTGCAATAGATCAACTCCTGCATAGGATGGCAGAGGCCAGGATAGACACACAGGGCTATGCTGATGACCTAGTAGTCATTGTCCGGGGCTTCTGCCAAAACACGATCTCACACATAATGCAAAAAGCGTTAACAATCGTTAGCAATTGGTGCAGAGAGAACGAATTATCGGTCAACGCCGATAAGACCGTCCTCGTGCCATTTACCAACAAACGTCAACTAGGTGGACTAAAAATGCCAATCTTAAACCACAGGCAGATTCCTTTCTCCAAGGAAGTAAAGTATCTGGGAGTCACGCTCGACCAAAGACTCACCTGGAACAGCCACCTAGATAAAACAATTCAAAAAGCTAAAAGTGCTTTGGGTATAAGCAGAAGACTGGCGGGGAAAAACTGGGGCCTTAACCCCAAGATCTCCCACTGGCTATACACTGCCATTGTGAGGCCGATAATCTCGTACGCCTCGGTGGTATGGTGCAACAAAGCCAACCAGAAAACTGTGATTACCAAACTAAACAATATCCAAAGGACGGCGTGCCTCATGACAACTGGCGCAATGTCCTCCACTCCTGGAGCAGCTCTAGATGCACTGCTGAACTTACCGCCCCTACACATTCATTTGCAACAGGTGGCGAAAGCCAGCATGTACAGGCTATCTGCCCGAGAGAAGGTAAACTGGATCTCACAAGCACTAAGATCAGTTCTTGACTCAGTCAGTGAAAATCCAACCCTCAACATGGTATCAGACACCATGCTCCCACTCCTAAACTTTGGAAAACTTTTTACAGTGGAACTGCCGCCCAGAGACGACTGGCTAAAAAGCCAACTGCAATGGGAGGCCGGTAGCCTTAAATGGTATACTGATGGGTCCAAATCGGGACTTGACGTAGGCTGTGGTATATATGGAGAGCGACCAAACTTCAAAAGAAGTGTAAACTTGGGAAAATACGCCTCCATATTCCAAGCGGAGGTTTACGCCATTATTGAATGTGCGGATATCAACCTCCAAAAGGACTACGCCAACCACCGTATCTATATCCACTCGGATAGCAAAGCAGCTCTTATGGCACTAGCCTCGAATACCATTAATTCAAAGCTAGTGCAAAACTGCATATCACTACTGAATTCCCTGGGCGAAAAGAACAGGGTAATACTAAGATGGGTTCCCGGCCATGCAGGAATCGAGGGAAATGAAAAAGCCGACGAACTTGCTAGGACGGGAGCAAAGGGAACGTTATACGGCCCTGAACCCTGCTGTGGCGTACCAAAAAGCCTTGCAAACCTAATGCTCAAACAAATGTGTTTAGAACAATCCGTCAACCACTGGAACAACACGCCAGGGTTGAATCATTCCAAAGCGCTCATTAAGCCTTACGACCGTAAGACGGCCCGTGAGGCCCTATCGCTAAATAGGAACAATCTACGCATACTGGTAAGGGCGCTCACGGGGCATTGTGGCCTGAACAAACACATGTTCAACCTCAAGCTCAAAGACACAAAAATGTGCAGGTTCTGCCAAGGGGCAGAGGAAACTCCCCAGCACCTCATGTGCGAGTGTGGCCCGCTGATGCGTAAAAGATACAACCACCTGGGTGGTCACTACCTCCAACCTGAGGAGGTAAAACAATCTGGCGCCAAAAGCCTGCTGCGGTTCTTGAATGACACGGGGCTTAGCGCAGAACTATAGTAGGTGGCGAGCACAATAGATCAGCAATGGTCGCAGTGTTACAAGGCTCATAAAGACCTTAGAAAAGCCCCACTCAACAAATAAAAAAAAAAAAAAAAAGGTAAACAGCTAAACCCGCTCTATAGGAGACAGTACTGTTTCCAGACTTCCCCGGCTGTCGGTCAGAATCAACCATCGATTATCTGACGCCGCACGGTGCACAAACCCTCCAGGAGTGCCCGAAGATTGACTCCTACGCGAAACAGGCCCGAAGGCCAGAGTTCTACCCTGGCTCGCACTTCTACGTGGAGGCCGCCAGATAGGTGTTGACTCGTGAGTATGACCGAACCTGAACACATGGGTCTTAGTGGCCAAACTGCAACTCCCTCCAGCTTAGCTCCCTAGTTTTTAACAGAGGGACAGTGATGACTTATGATATGTATGTCGTTCCTAGAACAGAATTATGTATATGTTCTGCTATCTACACCTCTTTATTTTGCCTGGATTAAAGGAGATTCATATTGGTACACCTACAATGTGTACCATCATTGCAAATAATTAGCGATGTATACTTGCATATCTACCATTTAAGCAGAATCGCTATCCTTCGATCATTATATTGTATTATGTATTATCACAATGGGATCATTTGCACGCTCCATCGGAGGTGAATGGACGTCCGCCTGCGTGACATAATGCCGTCAAAACATGACTGCAGTCGCGAGAAATATGGCAGCTCTTTCAATAAACCGACTATTAGCTGCTACAGAAATAAGCTGCTGGCAAGTATTGTCTCGTCCGTCAGCGACTTGTCATCAGATATGGAGTCGCTGGAACTGATGTCTTTCTCTATTTAGTAGTAAACATGAGACAGGTGTCGTTTGAAGATGTCCATTATCCTTGTTGATGCCTCCTATGGATCACGATGATAGATAGAGTTATTGATGGTCTTCATCAACATTGTCAGTTTTTAGTTATTATTGACCTATCTAATTCTTTCATCCGTTCCAGTCATATAAGTTTGATTTGGTGTCGTGTTTTTGGACGGTCATGAGTAAAGCGGCTTCGTATTAACTTTTTAGCATCTTCATTTTCTATCACTACGTACAAAAGATCAATTTTTGGTGCTTTTTTAATAATAGTAATTGATTTCAATAATTTCAATAATATTAATTTTCTTTCCTGTCAGAGGGAAAGTATTGTGAACGCACTTCTGTATGTCTCTCTCCTTGTCGAAACATGCGTTTTCTACGTATTACATCGTTATATTCTTCTCAGTGCACATCAGCCGGGTTCAATTTTATATTTTTTTAATAATATAAATACATGTTAATTGATTGTTAATAATTTAAATACATGTAAATATTAGATTTATAAATGCGCTGTTTAATTAAATTAATAAATGTGTGCGTTTTTAAAAATATTGGGATCTGGCGTTCTTTTAAACTTAATAAAGTTTACCGAGCATAGAACTCAAGTGAGAGACAAGACCATAGAGAAAATAAATATTTTTTTCTATAAAGTGGATCTGGCGGAGTTTGAAATTAAACGACACAAGTATGCTATAACGTAGCAGGATTTTATGTTTTTTATTGAATCAGTATTAAACCAAGAATCAGAAAATGTATGTACACGTTGCTAACGGGTTTTAAGCCTAGTATCAATATAATTCCAATGATAAATCCAGCCGTTGTCAATAATATGTTGTATCTAAGTGGTACTGTTCAGATTATGCGTTTCTAAATAGGCTTGACCGATTCTCATGGATATAAAACCAAAATGATTTTGACCTATATCTCCCGATAGTTTAGGTTTACGATCCCCAATTAAGGTGTCGTTAAGATCACTTGCTTGTAGGTTACCTCTGTCGCCTGCGCTATGTGAGTTTTAATTAAATGGACGCCTGCATAATGGTTGCTCTCAGCTGCCCATACATATACTAGTGCACTATCTTTAAGGCTTTGCATTTCCTTAATGCCGCCATTCCTGTGAGCACAAAATTACCCCTTGCGCTTAGATAATAAGGCGGCCGCGCCGGGCATATCGAGAGCATTCGTTCATTTCCATACAAACTGCGCGCCGCGATGATATGGTAACTATGATATTAGAACCCCTAGCTTACACAGAGGAATAGCAGTTCTCGGGAACAGGGACTGATAAATGTATTCATTCTACCTAGAAGTGAGAGGTATTTATTAAGGTATTATCACCCGGGCTGAATCACTATGTACTGTTTCCGATAAGCATCTTACGTATTAAACAAGAAAATATATTTAAAAGAATAAAATACACGATTGCCATTACGAAAAGTGTAGTACTGTATTTATAATTATTTTTATTGCGGTTTTATTATGACATATTTCTGGTATATGTGTATATCTTTATAGGTACATGTATATTTCCGGAATATACTCAATCAGACCTATCAGACTCAACTAAACACAATATATTTATATTTATTTATTGACATTTGGACATTTAGACAACTACCTTATCGATATTTCGACAGTTAAGGTACCCTATGATACTCGGGATGACATACAGATTCTGACAATATTACACATCTAAATCGGTTCAAGCGTTTAGAAGTTATGGTGGAATAAAGAAACGGAAAACATATATAGATGAACCATGAACACATTACACTACACATTACACATTAGACGGTACGGTGGCATAGTGGTTAGGTCGCCTGATCTTACATTGTAAGGTGCCGCCTAGGTCACCATTTTCCGTTGGGATCAAATTAACGGAATTGCATTTTCAATTCTGTCGATCGAATGCAATAACAAGACACACAATTACATACATGTTACAAGCACACATACATATCAACACGTCATAGTAGGTTGGTTGTAAGAGATTGTCATGACAATAAACCCGTATAGGACAATAAACCCGCCCATTGTGACATTTCGCAATAAAGGGAAGAAACAAAAACTCCTTTTTTTTGGCAGTCGTTTAAAAAGAAATTGTCCAACGCGTAGGATCGTGTCAATCATGCCATTTTACTGAAAAAAAAAATGTGTATATCTACACCAATCAAACCTTAACTCCTGTAGTGCCGAATCTAAAAAAGAAAGGAAAATAAAATAAAACAAAACAATAAAAAAGAAATCTAGCAAACCTAACCTTATGTTTCTTTATGCGAATTTATTCACAAGTATTTATTTATATAGAGACTTTCCTTCGAATTGTTACTTTAATAACGTCTTCGACTTCGCTCTCAGAAATTGCTACTACATCCACGTATTATTTGTTCTAAAACAACTATAGTAAGAAATTACGATATCATTAACAACTATTCGTCGTAATGTCAAGCATTGCTTATAGTACTAGAGCTATTGTTTTTTTGTGGGTTTCATTTTATTAAAAAAACTGTATTTTATGTGACCATTTTGGTATTTTGTTGGTATTCCTATTTTACTTCCTTCGTACATTTTTTGCAATCTTCATTATTTTTCTTTTCAAACTATAGACAATAAATTCGTCATATTATTAGTAACATAGGATATATATATATATATATATATATATATATATATATATATATATATATATATATATATATATATATATATATATATATATATATATATATATATATATATATATATATATATATATATATATATATATATATATATATATATATATATATATATATATATATATATATATATATATATATATATCCTATGTTACTAATAATATGCTGTAGATACGTAAGCAAAACTATAGTGACGTTAAGAGTAAAATAATATATTAGTCACATGAAATTTTAGACGCTTTTCATTGATTATGCAAGGTTTTAGATTGCTCAATGCCATACTACGCTTTGGCAACTTTTTTGCGCCGGCGATATGCAGGTGTCCAGCGAAACTAATAGCAATTTATTCGGCCATCTATAATAACATCTATATATATATATATATATATATATATATATATATATATATATATATATATATATATATATATATATATATATATATATATATATATATATATATATATATATATATATATATATATATATATATATATATATATTTATTTTAGGTACTACTTAATTTTTGTAAAAAAAAAATATTTAATGTTTAATAATTTTACTTCAAATTTTGAATATATTTCCTGAATTCCTTTTTGTATAATTACTTGTCGTCATTATTTCTAAAATAAAATTGTTGCGTTGTGATCCGAAATGACATAAATTTTTCATATTTCAGATTTTATAGCACCAAAATGTAATAAAAATCCATCCATTTACACCACAATCTACAGTAAAATTGTTCTATTCTAATTGTTAATAAAGTTATTTAAAACATTTTCCCGACTCTCTCTCTCTCTTACTCGCTCTCTCTCTCTCTCTCTCTCTCTCTCTCTCTCTCTTCCTCTCCCTCTCCCTCTCCCTCTTCCACTACCTATTTAAACAATCAATAATCAAAGATACCCTCTGTTGCGGCCACGACGAACGGAGTATAGCGGATTAATCATTGTAAATAAAATAATTTTTTTTTAAAAGAATTTTTAATGCAATTTAACCAACTAGAGATCGAAAAAATACGTCCGAAAAATACGTAAACTGATCTTTATTGTGAATATCCGCGATACAGATATGGATATGGATGTCTGATAAAACAATTTAGAATTCGACAGACAATAATAATAACTGTCTACATACTCTTCACTAGAAAAAAACAGCAATAATTTACATTGTTGGTATAGGCGTTAATAAACGGGAGCAAGATTCAATTATTTATTAATCGGTTTTATAATCTCAGCATAATCTTAACTGGAATTAGCTCTGTATGCATCGAACGGTTGTAGCAGGCTAACGACTGTCTTAAGCTTACTGGATACTTAGTTGATACACTTATGCCTAGAAGACTATCGCGATTGCTTGACATTATAAATATGAAAACCAATTTACCGTGTGAAGTTTGTGGCACCAGACGTTTTGGCGATGTTGAAAACGCCGTTGTCCATTGTAGACTAAAGTACTGTCAATCGTCATCTGTTGTTTTGTGGTTCGGTGGGTTCGGCGCACGCGAATATGGAAAATCACACAACATTCACTGTACCTTGTGTTACATTTTTGTACTCGACGATGGGCATTGAAATCATTCTAAGAGGGATCCACGTAATCTCTAATGAAGTTTGGGGTACTACTTATTTCGATGGCTTCCCGGATCATGCGAGGCAAGTAGAATTGTTCCTTGGATAGCACAATGGAATTTTGAAGTTCCGCTAGTTCCGCTATCCGAAATTTGTTTGCAGATCGCCGATTTTTTACGCTGAACGTTTTTAACAACTTTGATGTATTCTATCAGTCGAGTGGCTATGGTCGTTGCTATTCCTGTTCCTCCTAACCTTCCTAGAAGTGGTAATTTCAAAACTTCAAATTCATTTTAATCTCGTACGGTAAATCGTAATTATAATTAATGTCTATCGCATCTCGTAATTTGTTGACTCCGCGCCGTTGTCCCAAAAGCCCTTTTATCTCGTCTTATCTCTCCTCGATAACGACACAGCTTTTAAGTCATCAAGCGGGTCTTAGAGTATGATTTATGGGTCCTAAGTTTCTTCCTTGTCCTTATTTACCTTTTGATACTTTAGAATTTGCTACCGGTTCTGTTTGCATAAAGCCATTTTTTTCTTTATTGGTAAACAAGAAAAACGAATAAATTTAATAGTTTAAAAAGTTAAAAGAGAATGGGCCTTTTGGGTCCACTTTTCCAATAGCTGTAAATCATGTGCCAATTGAAAGATAACTTTATTTACAACATTTATTACTAAAATGACTTATCTCAATTACGAACCATTTCTGAGTTATATCCTTTTAAATATGGCTAATTAACTGATATGCCCTATAGGGCAAATAATATATCCAGGCATTGTATTTTTAAAAACTGTATAAACGAAAACCGTCGCAGAATACCTGAAACGATAAAGTACATACTCTGTGTGTGTACAAACTATATGTATATACTCATATTCCTAAGCGTCCTTGAGTTTGTCAGCAATATGTGTCAGGAATACTGGGATATATATTGATTGCAATATGTGTCAGGAAATACTGGGATATATATTGATTGAACTCTGTAATATTTCTCAAGATTTCCTTGCCGCTCTGTTGACTGACGTATGTACTATGCTAAGGTCAGCTGTTCAGCATGGTGTGCCCAGTGACCGTACATAAAAATATACAGTACTAATAGATGGCATTCTATATCTCCGTATTATTAATGTGATGTAATCAGCCATTATCAAAAATTCGATAGATGGCACTAATCATTAACCCAAATGTTACTAGCGTTTAATATACGGATAAAATCGAAGACTATCGCGGTTGTTTGACATTATAAATAGGATAGAAACGAATTTACCGCGTGGAATTTGTAGCACCCGACGTTTCCGTGACGTTGCAGCCGCCGTTGTCCAGGGTAGACAGACAGTCCACCCTGGACAACGGCGGCTGCAACGTCACCGAAACGTCGGGTGCTAAAAATTTCACGCTTTGAATTCATTTCTATCCTAGTTATAATATAAATAACTAGCTGTTGCCCGCGACTTCCCTTCGCGTAGTTTCGAATCGAGTTGCTAATTTGAGTTGCTAATTTGAGTAGAGTTTATTTGCCTTCTAAGACGCTACCTTTAGATATATAGTAAAAGACGTCCTGTTCGCTTCTTATTTAAGAAAACATTTTGTATTTAAGAAAACATACACATATTGCAAAACATCATTCAGGGTTTTCATCGTCTGATTTGGGTCACGAACTAATACGAAGGATTCAGCTCCGTCAAGTCCGGATGAAGATGTGACGCGGTGCCTGTATGGCGATGGCGTGGCGCTCGGACGACCGCGCAATCAGGTCGAACAGGCCCTGCCCTTGTCCGGCATTAACCGCTGAATCATAATGACGAGCACCACAATGCTCCGGGCCGGATTTATGGTCCTTTTTATACCTTACCGCCGCGCCGTTGGGCACAAAGGCTGCGCGAAGGGTCCCGGCGTGACATAATGAACTTGTAAGGCCGCACAGAACTGCCCCGACAACAAACAAACAATGAGAGAAATCATTTACTCTCTAAACGGGACATCTTGATCAAGCCAGTGCGTTTGTACGGCCGGTATACAGGATGATCAGAAATTGGGTCCAGAGCAGACCTCATCGACCTAAAATTAAACAAATCTTAGAGACTTCACATCGCGTAATTAAAATGAAAGATAAAACTACAATGTTTTACCGCAATTTTTATAACAATAGTTAGATAATAGTTAGATAATACTCAAACTTGAATGCATATACAAAATGTCGTGTCTGTGCTGTTGACCGTTAAGGAGGTCTCTTGTTGGAAGCCAACCCTGGGTGCCGCAGTCCTGTCTTGGTGAAACTTAGAACGGGCTGTCGTAATTGAATGCATATACAAACTGTGCTGTTGACCGTTAAGGAGTCCCCTCGTCGGGAGCCAACACTGGGTGCAGTAGCAATGTCATGGTGAAACTTAGAACGGGCTGTCATAACTGAATAAGTATACAAAATTTCGTGTCTGTGCTGTTGACCGTTGAGAAGTCCCCTCGTTGGGAGCCACCTCAGGGGGTATAATCAGGACATGCTTACGATAAAAAAATACATTGTCATCGGAATTGAATCAACACATACATTTTAAACTTCATATGAGGATTTCCCTCAATTCCTCATGGATCCCATCATCAGAACATGATTTTGTTAGAAATGGGATCAACCTGCAAATATATCATTTCAAATAAAAATAAAAATTCAAATCGGTTGATAAATGGCAGAGTTCTGAGGTAACAAACATAAAAAAAAAGAAGATACAACCAATTCGGTTTGAAGCTGAATTGACAACCTCCTCCTTTTTTGAAGTCGGTTAAAAAGGCATTGATTACAAAGATAGGGTATTAGATTGATCAATGCCGTACTATGTTTTGGCAGATAGGATTTTACTACGAAACGCAACGTGTAGAGATGGTATTCCATGAAGTTGTACGTGCGTTCAAAAAGTTCCAAATGCGTGTACTATAAGGTTCCAAACATTGAAAATCTTCTCTTATGTTCAGTATGACGGTGTTCGCAGTATGGCAGTATGGCGGCACAGTATAGACGACGTTCTAAACACTCCTATACTATATACTATTTCGAAATAAAATAATAGTATAATTACAAACGAAGTTTGAAATCACAGCTCTTATATACCTAAAGACTTTAAAGTTTGATTTGGTATACAGGTTTTAATAAGTAAAAACTACGAACTTTAAAGTTCACATATACTAAAAGATGGCATTCTAAATCTCCATATTATTTATGTGATGTACTCAACCTATATAAAACTGCGATAGACATCCGCCTATATAAAAAAATGCGATATATAATTAATTGTATAATATAATTAAAAATATTAGGATTCTATAATTAATCAGTCCTTCATAAATTACCATTCATTATCAACTAGCTGACCAGGCGAACTTCGTACCGCCTAACAGTCAATGAATGTCGTGTTACAGATTAGCTGAACTTAATTTATGATTTTATGAAAGTAATACAATTATTACAAAATAAATATTAAGTTCACTACTTTATTAAGATACAGAATATTAAGATACACTACTTGATTAAGATACAGAATTAAGACACAAAAATAAACATAAAAGTGCAAAAATTAAATATATCAATTAGCAAGACATGATTGAATTAAACTATTTACATATTGTGCGGCATGGGATGCACTCGGTTTAGTTATCTTCATTGAAGCACCTTGTGATATACGACATTTTTTTGTTTTTTTTTATCAGGCGCAAGAACAAATAAAGTGGATGATTTGCCGACACGTGAACATGCCACGTACAACTGACCATGAGGAAAATACTTACATTTTGTATGGGAAAATGTTTTTCTTTTATTTTAATTTTTCGCCAACTTTACAATTTTCATTTTTAATAGTTATTTTGCTATTCGGGACGGAGACAAATACTACAAATAAAAAACCTTGAAAATCAGTCCAGTCGTTCTCGAGTTATAAGTGTTCGAACAAACCCGACTTTGTTATATATTTTTTTTTTTTATTTTATAAAATTATCCAAAACAATACAATTGATTTTTGCGAAGCAGATAAGATTGCATTTGTGTGGATTTTATCCCCCCACTAGATTGTATATATATATATATATATATATATATATATATATATATATATATATATATATATATATATATATATATATATATATATATATATATATATATATATATATATATATATATATATATATATATATATATATATATATATATATATATATATATATATATATATATATATATATATATATATATATATATATATATATATATAGATGTTATTATAGATGGCCGAATAAATTGCTATTAGTTTCGCTGGACACCTGCATATCGCCGGCGCAAAAAAGTTGCCAAAGCGTAGTATGGCATTGAGCAATCTAAAACCTTGCATAATCAATGAAAAGCGTCTAAAATTTCATGTGACTAATATATTATTTTACTCTTAACGTCACTATAGTTTTGCTTACGTATCTACAGTAGCGGGGTAGTTTCATACCCCATAGCGGGCATCCAATAGATGTTTTAATATGTACCAGATATAATTCATTCATATTACTTTCTTTTAAAAACAGTTCTTAGACACGACAAACCATCAATATTTACATACAACACATGCAAAACATGCATAATAGCGCAGATATTTGCTTATTTATTTATTTTTATTTTTAATTTATTTTCGGAAAACTTACAGCGTTTTATAATTAATGCTAACAAATATTATACGAATCTAGGGCCAATTAAAAGTTTTCAGAATTAAAATAAAACTTTTGTTACAGCGCAAGGAGCTATGAAACAATTCAGGTTTACGTAAGGGGAAAGGGATAGGGAAGCCACATTAAGAGTTTTGTAGATATATTGATATATGATGATACATAACATACATACCTACATATATACATACATACACGTGCACAAATAAAAAATAATATAAATAATACGATAAGGTTATAATAAAATGTAAAGGTATATTTAATATAAATTATATATATACTATACATCACAATATATTAATAATGTTAATATACATATGAACTTTTATAGAAAATATTATACTGACTAGAAAGCATTGTTATAGTGTAGTAACTATTACCACAGCCTACGTACCTAACGGACGAAGAAATACCAATCAAACCCGAAGGCTGTTTATCGTATTTCTAATTTCTTCGAAGCAAGTAATTGTTTCGAATTTCTTCGAAGCACTTATCTTACGATTATGGTACCTTTGCTCCAGTTCTTGTCTTTTTTTGAAGCCTTCGTCGATGGACAATATTACCCAATTAATTAAATTAATTTATTTTCCTCTAAAATAAGGGTTTTTTACGTCTTCTTCTTTGTGGATTCAGAAGAAGACGTAAAAAGCCCTAGAAATAAGCGAGAATTTTCTACAATGTAGCGGATCCCCAAGGACTTACGCGAATACGAAGCACACCTGCGAAGTGACATCATTTGGGCATCATGCCTGCATAAATCGTCAAAATTCCCAAGGAATGGCGTCAAAATGATATCAAGTGTAGACGCAGTCCCGCGCGTCTGCCTCGAGAATAAGACCTATTATGAAATAGTGTCACCCGGATTTAGACAGAATAAGCCCTATTATGCAATAGTGTCGCCCAAATTTTTACGAACTTTTAATCTTACCTCCCCTAATGTAAATATACCTATTAAGTGGTACTTCCGCTTTTAAAATACAGTTAAGTATTTTAAAAGACCACAATGGAAAAGGATGATTTAAAACAACCTGTGCGCGTCAATGCATTTCGTTTAATTGGCTTCGGAACCATCCACCACCCACGCTTAAAAATCGTTCACGTTACAGTTTTATGATGTCAGTCCATACAAGTGTTTTGATAATACTAATTTCATCAGTCCTATCATATCGGATTCTTTTTTTCGCTTTGCATGTTAATTTTATTTCTCTGTATCTAGTGATTACTGATTAGTCATCTTCTGGGCCCCTATTATTCATGGAGTAATGAGTGAAATAGATTACTAAACTTCTTGCTACCTCGAACAAATTCATGTTTAAGTTCCATCTACTCCTTTCTACACTTTTGTTCTCCTAATTTTAAGTATTTAGTAGTTTTTAACGCAGTTGTTGCATGTTTATTCTTTTGTGATCAAATAATTATTTTAATACTACAATTTTATTTTTGATTTTTTGTTACAACCGTATTTTAATTTTATTTTTGTAATAATCACAGTAGTGAACAAGCACGCACAAAATTAAACATTCACCTTAGAACAGGTCCCGGCCTAGTTAGGTGGCGTTGTCACTGGAGTATGCAATGTATTCATTTCCTGCTATTTTTTCAATGTTTAAAATATTTATGTGCATAGTTCCTAAGACAAAATTGTTTTAAATTATTTTTGAATTACTTAATAAATAAAATAAAATAAATCTTGTGCGGTTTTCGGATACATGAATTTTGACACCATAATACTGCTAAATTGTATCCTTTTTAAGTTATTAGTTTCTATCGCGTCGCCGTTGTGTCGTGATATATCATAATAATAATATAGATTATCATAAAATAAAATAGATTAATATCACAAAATTATTATTATTATATCATATTACTATTAACATAAAATAAAATATCATATATCATAAAACATAATAGGAGCCTTCCTGAAGATTGTGCACATTTCTGTCTATCTGATCTGCGACTATGAACAATCGGGCGTCCCTGGAAACGGTGAGTCTAAACTCACCGGCTAATGCTCCTATCACCGGGCCAAAGGATATATAGAGTTGTCAACTACAACGGGCGAACCAGCCACCTCAAGAAGTTTTAACGATTAGTCGTTCTCTCTCCCGTGAAGTGAACGCAGAAGACTTGGACAAAACAATCCAACGTCATGCTCCGCCACATGCCCCAACGCTTTAACCGCGAGATAACTAGGTGTGTTACCCATCGGGCTTACACTCACGCCCTTACATCCAATTGCGACCAGATTACTCTGGTCTCTCGATTGGTTACAAGTTCGAGGTCGCTTGCGCGGTCCTCTCCCTTACGAAGCAGTGAAACGGTGTATACCGAATCTATGGCGGACCGCGGCACCCTTTGCCCGGCTGTTCAATAAGGATCGGGTAGCCCATTGTCGTTTCAAGAGCAGTCGCCGTAAGGTCCGCAACCACCCCGCACGGTGCGCAGACCGCCCAGGAGCGGCAGCAGGTTGATTCTTAGGGAAAACTAGCCCTAAGGCCAGAGTCCTTCCCGGGCTCGCAATTCATGCGTGGAGGCTGCCGGACGGGTGTTGACCCGTGAGTGTGACCAAGCCTGAATGGGTCTTCGTGGCGAACTCAGCAAGGGCCAGCAAGGGCCCATTAGCTCCCAAGGACACTGTGAAATGATCCCTAGTCAATCTCATCCGCTGGGGCTACATAGCAAATCCAACGTGCAACTCTGCAGGATGAAGATATCAACCCCCATTACACACCAGGACCTACAAGAGACGAGAAACAAGACCACCCTGGCTGCATATTTTTTGAGAGACGATCCTAACCTGGCCCGTACACGTTAACTAACTAACTATAATAATATATTTCTCCTTTTTTTAAATTCGATTTCCAAACTATACTATTTCATACCAGAATATATCACCATAGTTTTCTCATATACTTCTATGAATCCCCCATATAATCGCCAATCTCCCGAGCAATCGTTCCCCAGCAAGAGAAGAAATCACCGTGTAAGGTTTATGGCGTGTAAGATTGATTAGTCTTTAAATTTATCCTGTGCT
>OX155966.1:21072761-21267761 GCA_944548615.1 Micropterix aruncella
TATGTTTTGTGTTTTGTAGATGATTATTTGCAGTTTTCCTAAAACCCCTAAAAGAGCTTTTTATCAAAAACGGTTTTAACGATCATGATAAAATTGTTTGTGATGATGGTTTATAATGATGATGATGATGGTTTCAAATGAAATGTCCTAAAGTGGTTATCCCAGAATAGTTTGCCTTTTCTCTTTCCACGTTTGATTTTCTTTTGATATTGCCATTTTCCTTCAATTTCCTGATATCCTGTTTAAGTTTTTGTGGGGCACAGATTTGTCACCACTATTCCCATCCGATGCAATGTGTATTCAACTTGCAATAACCTGTGTTTTTTTTGTAAGTTAACCATAGCTGGTTCCTTCTAATTTAGGGTTAGCGTAAGTATGAAAGTTATCCGATGCTTTTTATTAGAGCTTTCGAAAATGTTTGTCCTCACTTTATTTTTATATTTTTAATTAAACAAATTGTTAGGAATTCCTACCTTTAGTAGAGTCAGTCTATTTCTATTTGTTTGATTAGACATTACATCGATATTACAAATATGTAGATAATAGTACTATGTGTTACAAAATGTACATAATTTTATAGACGACCATATTTATCTCATTATTCTGAGCAGAGAAAGACGGTTTTTTATAACATGTTGACACATCTGTCTGGCTTTTTAGCGACCGCCCAAGTACACACCGTTTGCGCTGCGTTATGCGCACCACGTGCATCTTTCAGGTCTATTTTATTACACGACTCCCCAACAAAAAGGATTGTAATGTGTTCAGGGCTCATGTATGTATGTATGTTTTCCGTATCTTTATTCCACCATAACTTCTAAACGCTTGAAGCGATTTAAAAGTAAGTGGTATTTTCAAATCTTTATGTTATCCCGAGTATTATAGGGTTGATAAAGTGTTCATGTGTCAAATAAATAATTGCCTAAATGTCCAAATCTCAATAAATTAAGATAAATGTATCGTGTTTCGTATCAAATGAAAGGTCTGATTAAGTACATTCCGAAACTTTATATGTATCTATATGGATAAATACATAAACCACAACAAATACATAACCTTTAACAAAGCACTTTTTTCTCTTCAAAAACGTTCTTTTCAGAGCAAACAAATTGTTTCTAATAATTATAAATACTAAATATAATTCACTTTCGTAATGGCAGTCGTGTTATTTTTTTTTTTAATTATTGGTGCTCTATTCAAAATAATTGCAGTAATAAATGTAATTAGGCATGTTTGGAAAAATAATAAGCACAGTGATCATGATCAAACATACTTACATATATCGCCAAAATAAAATAACTCGAAATAATAACCTACCAACAAAAATAAAAAGTAGTAAAAAACTCAATTTTTATTTTAAGTAATCGATGGGATTTAAAACTAAAAATCGATAGCTACGAGTATAGTCTAAGTAATAAAATATAATTTATTGTTGATAGAAAAAAAAATAACGAAGTATGCAAAAATATACAGGCATGGCATGACAATCTTCCTTCTTCCTTCTACCTCAGCCTGATGTAGGCCTCTTCCTTCTTCTTCCATGCCTGTCTGTCAGCTGCTGCCCTCAGCCAGTTAGTCCCTGCTGCTTTTCTAATGTCGTCCAGCCATCGTAGTTGTGGTCTCCCTACGCCTCGCTTTGTGGTTCTTGGTCCCCACTGGACAAGCCTTTTCGGCCACCGCGCGTCATCCTGCCTTGCTACGTGACCTACCCAGCCCCACGTCAGGCATGACAATATGGATTTGTAATCACAAAACTAAATAATCATTAATTATCGATATTAAACCTACAAATATTGTCATATTAACATCTAAACATGGAGAGAAATATAAATTATCAAAATCCTTATTAGAATAAATGGGCTTCTTGGTAAGTAATACATCTAAATATAATTGTTTTCTTAAAGTTATCATCTTCAAGGAACTTGACGCTCAATGGTATCTTACTGCCTCGGGAGCTAACGGGCCCATGATGAGGTGGCCACGATGACCCATGTGTTCAGGGTCGGTCACACTCACGGGTCAACACCCATCCGACGGCCTCCACGCATGGGGTGCGAACCTGGGTAGGACACTGGGTCAACCAGTCTCCCATGGGAATCAAACCTCTGGCGCTCCTGGACGGTCTGCGCACCGAGCGGCGCAAGCCAATCGATTGTGCTCTCCGACTAACAGTCGGGGGAGTCTGGAAACTGTATTGTTTCCTATAGAGCGGGGGTGGTTGTGTACCTTATGGCGACTGCTCTTGAATTGACCATTGGCCATCCGATCCCGGTTCAGAGCCGGGCAAAGGACGCCTTGGTCCGCGATAGATTCGGTGTACTCCGTTTCACCGCTTCATAAGGGAGAGGACCGCGCAAGCGACCTCGAACTCGGAACCAATCGAGAGACCGGAGAAATCTGGTCACAATTGGTAGTTAGGGCGCGAGTGCCGCCCGCCAGGTAACATACCTGGCTACTCGCGGTAAGGCGTTGGCTTCTAACGGGTTGTGGCGTAGCTAGACGTCGGATTTGTAATGTCCAAAGTCGATAGAACGATGAATCGTTAAAACGTCCTGCGGTGACGGGTTCGCCCGTTGTGGTTGACATCTCAATATGCCAGTACATATTTTGTGAGTATTGGTGGGTAAGTTGCCTCTACTGATCTCTTAACGGTTTCTAAGTATTTTGATAAATTTATAAAATTGTTCTGGGCCTAACATTAGTCACGGGCTTTTCATTGCCATCAATCTCTGTATGAATGATGTAAACAGATGTCCATTAATACTTGGAGGCATTCCAAGGCAGTCTTTGGTTTGATCTCAGATGATGAGATGACTCCTAGAGCCGCTTGGCTATACGATAGGATTTACTTATATATTGTGATGTTTGAAGGTTTTTATGATATTCTTATTTGCGCATCTATCTGCCTAGCTGCTCTGCGAATATCCCTGTTTAAAAAGTATCCAAACTTTCGTAGGCAAAAATATACTTATTCATACAAAATTATTTTATTTTAATGTCCTACAAAATAGTCCCCTTTGCAATGAACACAATGCTCCCAGCAGTTTTACCACACTTCTGGAACGCGTCTTTTGAATGGTGTTCAACTGGGCCGTCGCGTTAGGTATAATCTCTTCTCTTGATTCAATCCGATACCGTTCAGTGGCATTTTCAGCCTCAGGGATTAGCCAAAAATCACACGCACCTAAGTATGACTAAGGAAATAAAAGCCTGATGGACACTGGAATGCTGGGAACGCATGATAGGGAAAGGTCAAAGACCACATTTAGTCATTGTCAGATTGTCTTATCGATGTCCTACCGAGATGTGGTTCGCTGGCCCTTCATGTACGGCCGTCTTTAAAACGCAAGTACTACTCTTTATCCTGTTGGTTTGTGTGAATGGTTTTCACTTGGGTATTGCCAAGCTTCTGATAAAATTTTATGCAATTTCTTCCATTCTCAAAAATCCGACGAACGCTCAATATAATTCCTCTCCCATGGGGCGATTGCCAGCGACTGACTCTTTCAGGAGTTGTGAAAAATGACGCATGTGTATCTACATCTTCATGCGCCAAAACATGCTTTTGGGATTCGTTCATATACGAGAAAAAAATAGGTTGTCTACTTTTTGAAATGGCTACATATGTTCTGTTTATATAAAATCGAAGACTATTGCGGTTGTTTGACATTATAAATAGGATAGAAAACGAATTTACCGCGTGAAATTTGTAGGACCCGACGTGTCGGTGACGTTGCAGCCGCCGTTGTCTAGGGTAGACTGAAGAGACTGGTTGTCTAGGGTAGACTGTTCTGTTTATGTTGAATAACCTACGAATAAAATGTTGAAAACTAAATTGTTTTTTTTTTGTATATTTAGACAAGACGGACTATCATGTCACCAACCCACACCAGATCGAGGGCGTCAGATGACGGATGGGGACCCTGGGGTGCCTGGTCGGCATGTTCCAGGACTTGTGGAGGCGGAGTTGCCATCCAGGAGAGATCATGCCGAATGAAGCAAAGGTATAGTTTCTACAAATATTTAAAATCGGTTAGTTGATTTTCTTTTCCCAGATTCTGTGGGGTTACTCCTTGGCGGTGCAGAGTGTTATGGAAATGTTGGATGGCTTAAGATAAAAATGTCTGTGCTGGTAACTCTCACTAAATTCCAGAGTGAGTTAGGAGAACGGGAAAAAAGCCAGAAATCTCGTATAACAAGAAGATCGACACAAACAAATTTTGCATTACTACTCAGGAGATCCGCTTTTGGCCAATCCAGTTTCTCTTATCTAGCCCCAAAACTTTATAATTGCCTACCACCAAACATTAAAGACATTAAAATATCATATAAATTTAAAAATAGTTTAAGTGCCTACCTCTTAAATTGTACAAATGCAGACATTGAACACCTTATTAAATAATTGAATCTTTATAATAAAAACATAATAGTATATGTAGTAATATAAATTGATTATTTCTAAATGTAATTTAATTTTTTTTTATTTATTTATTTTGTACATTAATAATACATATTAATACTTATTAATATATATTAATTTTTATCATGTTTTATAATAAAATAATATTGACAATTTTCATGACATTTTCCTACGAATTTTTATAAGTTAATTAAAGTATTTCTGTTACATTATGTATGATTTTGTTTATTTATATAAATATAATATTAATATTATAATTTCTTAGGATAATTAAAATAAATTGTCTACCTTGGAACAGGCGGCAGCCTAGTTAGGTTAAGACTTTTGTAAATTGAATGTACTCATAATTTGAACTCAATAAATAATTTTTTAATTTTTTAATTTGAATAGAATATTTTTAATATAGGTTTTACTGGTATGCTGTAATATGATGTCGTTATTTCATATACACTCTTGAAACTATACTAGTTTTACCCCTATTCACACAATATACACACACCCATACACTCTAATACATTCATACAATATAATCGGCACATTGATATCCTTGTTTAAACAGACTTTCTACTTCTTCGTGGTTTTTGTTTCTCAACAGTTTCTTCAGTATCATTTAAAATAAATGAGGGCCTTTCTCGCTCTTTAACCCTCTTACCTATACAAACGTACTTGATACGTCCGCTATATTATCGCCCAAGCATCCCGTACGTTCAAGTACATAAAAAAATAGAAACCCACAAAGCGTATGTGATACGTCAAATTATTCGTACGATTCTAAATACAAAAAGGGTCATAAATGGGTCTATTGTGTGAAAAAAGTTTTCTGGTAAATTGTAAACAAGTGTTGTTATTAGAAAATCTAATGGAAAAAAAAACAATGATTGTTTACCTATTTTTTGAATAATAAATAACACAAAGGTAAGGCTGTTAATGGCCACCCACGATTGTTTTAAAGTTAATGGCTATAACCCACAATTTGGATCTCATGTAGGAAACACCATAGTTTATTGTGGTAGCATTTCTAGTAAGATGATGCCGCTGTTGACTCCTACTTTGTTGGTCGAAGTTGGTATGGAACCTTTTGAGTGGTATGAGTACACATAGTTTACATTGTCTTTTGTTTCATATCGAGAATCTATAAGCGTTTAAGCAGCTTTTCCCCAACATATATTGCCGCACCGGAGCACATAATGGCCTAACACATGGTACATACTTCTCAAATTTCTGAAGATGTAATTTAGCTTTCATGTCCTAAAAGTAATAATCCGAGATGTTATAAATAGGATGAAAACGAATTTACCTCCTGAAGTTTTTAGCACCCTTCGTTTCGGCGATGTTGCAACCGCCGTTGTCCTGGACAGCGGCGGTTCCAACATCGCCGAAACGTCGAGTGCTACAAACTTCACGCCGTAAATTCATTCTTATCCGGAGACATATTAGAATAGACCGAGGGAGTGCGAAGGTGGACTGTGAGTGAATGCGTAACGGAATAGAAAGAGATAGCTGCATATAACACTCCCTCTGTTCTTGTCTAGTTGCGCATGCGCGTTTATTCATAGCATAGCAGACTTATGCCGTCGAAGAGTTGCCATAGTGATATATAAGCGTAACCATAGTGATATATTACGTCCCGTTCATGCGCGGCTAAACAAGGATAGAGGGAGTGCCATATGCTGCTGTCTCTTTCTTTCCGCTAACGCATTCTCAGGCTGTTCGCTCGGTCTAGTAGTTATACGTCTATGTTCATATCCTATTTATAATATCAAACAACCGCGATAGTCTTCAATTTCATAATCCGAGATGTGTTCTTTTCAGCGCAAAAGTATTGATATACCTTCACCCCTATGTATTTGGTTGAATGTACTCGATCTTCATCTTTCGGCAGCCCGTAGATCTGTACAATTGTCTAACCCAAGACCTGTTTCATTGTTGTCAAATTGATTCATATTGCGCCACTCGCTTAATTCAATCGGAATGAATTCAAATCCAAAAAATTCAAACAGCCGCATTAAATTTACATATTATCTCAATTGCTTCATGTTCGTTATTACTACTAGACTTACTCCGGGCCGGTCCATCGAAATGGAAACCGATTGGACAGCATTCTTTTCGGGACTCGTGTTTCTTCACCCGCGCCTAATCGCGTGACCCCACAGTGTCATCTCACTATCGATCCCCCTAATCGCTTCTTCGGCATAGAGCATAGCATTAAGCGCGACTATCTCCGCTCGAAATCATTGAACAAACCCGATCTACACATATTGATTAGCGATTACACCTCTGTATGTTACACGTCGTAAATCTGGAGCGTAATAATCGATGAGGGCACTTCTATGATCTCAATCACAGATTATTTTTATTGGAGCTTAAACACGATTAGTTGATACAAAATCCTCATTCACACTTTTGCCTCTCACTCTGCATGCGACTGCAATGACATGTATAGTCGTTTATTGGCGCTGTTGCTATCATTAAACACGAATGTCAGAGTTGGGCTTGGATCTTTGGAGCTGTCATCTGCAACGGGCGAACCCTACAATCATGATTGTACAATCGTGATTAAATCAATCATGATTGATTTAATCACGATTAATTAAGTCTTGACTAAAGTTAATCGCGATTGAAGTATCATGACTAAATCAATTAGTCGTCAATCGTCAATTGTCAATCATGACTAACTTGCTCTTTAGACCGACCGACCGACCGACCGACCGACCAGCCGACCGGCCGACCCACCGGCCGACCCACCGGCCGACCTACCGACCGGCCAACCGACCGACCGGCCGGCCGACCGACGAAAATCTTGTAAAAGTTGAAGTTGACCGCTGTCGAGAATATAAATCGCAAATTTTAGTCATGATTACGATTGCCGATTAATCAGTCGTTAGTAACGATTGACGATTAAACGAATCAGTCGTAAACCGTTAATCAGGATTAAAGTATTCAACCGTTAGTCGTAAAGGTTAGTCGACTAAATTTTGGCCCAACACTGGCCCGACACCCAGTGGAATAACTAAAAAAATGTGCCCCAGTGCAAAATTGAGCAAAAGTCCCCTCCCTTTACTTAATTACATTCATTATGGCATAAGTGATGTAATTATATATACTGTTTACCCTAGCTACTTTATATATTTATATTGTACCTATATAATAAATCGGCGTATTCATTTGGGGGAATTGCCTCGAACATGTAGCGGAACAAGCTTCAAGAACTTCAGCTGGATACGAGGTATATAAACATTGTTGCGGGAGGCTGTTCGAAATGATTGCTCCTATATTAACATGACGATTTACTGTTAATTTAATTACTGAATTATATTTCTCCATCTTTGAATGTTGCTGAGAAGTAAAAATAATAATGTCACTTTTTATTGCTGTATTTTGAGTAGAAGCGTATTTGAGCGTAAGACTAAAAAATACCCACATAATAATATAACAAATGTAGCAATTTTAGTATATCTACTTAATGTATATAATAAATATGAACATATACATTTCTAGAATAATTTTCGTCTTGATTTGCACTGTGCAAAATCATCGATCATTTTTTTGATATCCTTTTTTGGGCTTCCCAGCTTCCTAGCAGAGTTGGATGGAAAGTCGATCCTAGATAGAAATTCTGTATTGGGCCCTCGAGCTAAAGGGGGGCCTGGTGCGCCGCACCGGCTGCACCGGCTTAGTTACGACACTGCTGACACCTCAGGCTGTTACAACGATATGGATCGTTCTTTCAGTCGTGAGGTGATTACAGAGACTCAGGGATAACACAGTCCACAGTCTAGCTCCACCAACATGCGCCCATAAGAAACCGACGCCCTACCGCGAGGCACTGGAATGTGAACCAAACGGACCAACCCCACGACCTTACTTTCAGATTTGGCCAGATTTCTACGTCCCCCGGTCTGGTCACGGGTTCGAGGTCGCTTGCGCGGCGTCTACCTGGCTTAAACAGTTATTCAGTTTGAATATTATGCAGACCGCAAAGCCCTTCACCCGCCATGGTCACTCGGGATCGGGTGTCTGATGGATGTATTCAAGGGTTGGAGACGTCAGGTCGACAACTATCAACCGCTGTCATAGGAAATATACCCCTGGCTATTCGGCGGCTGGGGCTTTCTTATTTTTTTCTGCAAGTGCAGATAATTCTCCTACTCCCTCGAATCTGCGAACTTCTGATCCCAACCGCCTCCGTCTTTAATATTACAGCCGTGGCAGAAGCTCATAGCGGCCCTGATAGGGTAAGCCCCTCTTCGAGGAAGCTACCAGAAAGGAGTTGAACCGTGAGTTATGCAGGCCAGAAGGCAAGGGCAGGGCTTTTGATCTATAAAATTCGTACTATTGATATAAAATGTATAGCTAATAGATTTGTTAGGACACTTTTATTTTGTTTATGCGATGTGTTGATGATGCGCTTCCGCATTTGTATCCCCCTTAATAACGAGAGGGCTGTAGAAAATAAACACAAAGGTAACAAAAGTAAAGGTTAAAATCAACTGTCATTTATTACTGTTTAAATCATTACTGTTTTGTCATTTATTACTGTTTAAATCAACTATTACTGTTTAAATCATTATAATTTTATAGCTGAAACTAAAATACGATTACGCATTTTTAGTAATCAAAATGCAATTTTGCATAGAAAATAAATGTATTGTAAAGTATTTTCGATAAACCTATGAAATACGAGTGTGTTTTATTGTATGTCTTAAGATGCGATTCTACCAGTGTGCAGAACTGTGCGGCACTGCAATGCACATTGTGCGACACAAATGTTTATTCTGGTCGACTCACTAAAGCAAACAATAACAAATTGTGCGCGAACATTCTAGAAATGTTCGCGCACATCTGTATACTTTTGTGCGCGCACACATGCAGGCAGTGGACTCGCGTCGACGTGTACAAACCTGTTGTGCGCGAACTCAGTCTTGCTTCCGCTACCGGAGTGAAAACATTGATTTGTGCGCGTACATTGTTAATTAACCAAGCTAAATATGGATTGGACGAATGATAAAATTATTAATTTTATTCAAGCTATTGAAACTTATCCTGTATTATGGGATTCTAGTCACAGTGATTATAAAAATAAAAACAAAAAACACGACGCCACTCAAGAGTTGGCGCAAAGTTTCAATTGTGACTCGACTGAGGTAATGAGAAAATGGAAGATTATTTTGGCTCAATACCGAAGAGAAAAGAAGAAAATCGCGGGCTCAAAATCTTCAGGTTCTGGGATTTTAGATATATATAAGCCGAAATGGTTTGCTTATGCATATTTGAATTTCTTTCATGGAATATCTTGGCATGAAATGTAATGCAATAAAAGTGACTAAAATAAAATGGTATATTATTTTTATTTTCTACTGTATATTATTTTTATTTTCTACGGTATATTATTTTTATTTTCTACTTTCTATTTAACTACTGAACTGTCTCGGCAGAAACTCTGCTCAGTGAACATGTTCGCGCACAAGTGTGCTGAACTGTGCGCTTACAAAAGTTACGCACAGCCTTACCAGTGGAGACGGAAGCCAAATGCGACACCAGCTTAGTTGGAGTTTAAACTGTTGGAGTTTTGCACAAAATGTGTGCAAGCAAATGTGCTGCACACTATTTTGGTGGAATCGCACCTTTACATCCACGAGTGTTACTTTTACCATTGATTGTACAGTGTTATTTACATATTTGCAATACATATATTTATACATATTTATACATATTTACAATACAATACAATTTTGCAATATTTTCTATAGATCTAATCGAATCACTACATAAAATACTAGCTGTTGCCCGCGGCTTCACTTCGCGTAAAGTTACGAATCGAGTTGCTAATTTGAGTAGGATAGCGTATATTTGCCTTTTTAGACACTACCTTTAGATATATAGTTAAAGACGGCCTGTTCGCTTTTTGTTCTTCGCCACCCGCCTTCCGCCGAACGCTGACCTTGTTGGGCTAGTCGCCGCCGTGCAGCTCCCGCTAGGTATTTCGAGGTTCTTGCCCGCGTTACTTATTTCATGATATCTCTAAAACTATTCCACCTAAAAAGTTACAGTACACGGCTAATTTTATCTCCAGTTAACACCCGTGATAATGGATTAATTTATTTTGATAAGGATTCACATTTTACTGCTAATGTCTTCAACTACTTTTTTTTCTTATTTTTTTGAGTTATGAAAGCAGTTATTGCAGCTTAAATATAAAAGTTTAATATATGCTGCTTTGGACTTTTTTATGGATCCTTTTAAGTTTTGTTTTACATAGTTTTCAAATATCCTGATCCGTTTCGTCAGCGTACGCCGATAAAACACATAACCAGGACATTTTCTCTGACTCGATTTCGTATTGAAAAGTAATAAGTATTTATCACAATAAAATATAACCTATAGCACTCTTCGATAATTAAGCTTGCCATTAGTAAAAGAATTTTTGAAATCGGATAAGTAGTTTTGGATATTACCCCTAAAAACCAACCTTCAAACGAACAAACATTACCTCTTTATAATATTAGTATAGATTTTAATATAAGTAGAGCAGCTTTCACTACGCATGAACTGTATAGACAAAGAATCCCTGTGCGAGCGAGAAAAGTTGTTATTGCGTACCTACTTATCGCTCTAATATTTTCGAGAATTTGCGACATCTGTTGTTCTGTGATGTAATCAGCCAAAAAAGAAATGTGATATATGGCACTAATCATTCAATGTTATTACTGTTATCATTGCTTGAATTATTGGGTTTTTATAATCCATCAGTGCTATATAAAAATCAAAAATTATGAATGTTATTACAGATGGCCAAATAAATTGCTATTAATCTCGGCGTCGACGCTATCAGCGCCGTCTGCATGTCGACGTCTAAAAATGGTTTCCAAAATGTCCTATAGGGTTGAGCAATCTAACACACTACATCAGCGGTTCTTAACCTTTTTGGCTGGCCACCCAAAGTACGAATATATTTGAAGTACGCGACCCTAATCTAATTTTTTATTTTATTTTCCAGTGTCAGGTACTAAAATGATATATTATGTAATTTTATGGGACGTAGTTGTAAAATTAGAAATAACAACTGTATTTAAATGTTTTTTTATTAAAATCAGACAATTTAGCATTAAAACAGTTAAAAAAATTACAGAAAAATAATGAGTGACTACCCTGGTGTTGTATTTTTGAGCAAAGATCATGTATACGTGGAGTTATGTTTATAGAAAGTGCACACCGCATGTCATGCTGAGGATCCAGCCTATCCCTGTACGTATTCTTCATAACAGCAAGGCATGAAAATCCTGCTTCGCATAAATAAGTAGTTGGGAATGGTAGCAGGGCTTTTTCAGCTTCATTGCTCAGAACAGATCTAACATGTCGCGATTGTGAACGGACAATAGATGGCAGTAACACAGCCTTTAGTCCTTATTCTGTGACTAGTAATAATTGTCACTATACTAGTTTAGTGACATCGATCGACCTATCAATACAAAATTAAAATATTCTCAATTAAAAACGTCAAGTTTCACCACTTCTTTAAAGTCGTTTGGAGGATTTCCACGACCCAACCCAATACCTCTCGCGACTCGAATTTGGGTCGCGACCCGAGGTTAAGAATCGCTGCACTACTTAATCAATGATATGCAACCAAGGGATACTTTTTCTGCTTTTTCTGCAATTAATACTCAGCTGAGTCGATAAACGTTTTTCGACTACAGAATCCATCCAATACCTGAATACTTGACGCGTGAATAACAGACTGAGTAACTACTCAAGTAATTAGTAACTACTCAAGTAATTATCAATACTTGTCTATAGATTCGGGTTCATAAGTCCACAGCTGTGACGCTCAGACTTGTCATATATTCGTCAGCAGTTGGTGAAATATTCGTGTGATCATGGACGACCCCTTACATCCCCCTGAGGTTGTTAGCTTGCACCAGCGAGGCGCTAGTCTCGCGCATAAAGTATTTACAATGTGTTATAATTGCATGGTGTCGCATCTTGTCAGCGCGGACAAATGCTAGGGTACGCCCATCAACATAACGGTGATAAATTATTATCAATCCCTCGTTAACTTGCCCATAGTATTTAATCGAGGTTGCCCTTATACGGCAATATATTATTATATCATAGTTACGAGAGATCGCTTGTTTTCTTTGCTCGGGAAGGAAGCAACTAACTAGAGTTGTCAACTACAACGGGCGAACCCGTCGCCTCAGGAAGTTTTAACGATTAGTCGTTATATCTCCCTGAAGTGAGCGCAGAATACTTGGACAAAACAGTCCACCGTCAAGCTCCGCCACATGCCCGTAAGAGGATGCCCGTAACGCCTTAACCGCAAGATAGCCAGGTGTGTTACCCAGCGGGCTTACACTCACGCCCTTACTTCCAATTGCGATCAGATTACTCCAGTCTCTCGATTGGTTACGAGTTCGAGGTCGCTTGCGCGGTCCTCTCCCTTACGAAGCAGTGAAACAGTGTATACTGAATCTATCGCTGATCACGGCATCCTTTGCCCGGCTGTTCACCCAGGATCGGGTAGCCGATGGTCGTTTCAAGAGCAGTCGCCGTAAGGTCTGCAACCACCCCCGCACTATAGGAAACAGTACTGCTTCCAGACTCCCCCGTCTTTTAGTCGGAGTGCACAATTGATTGGCTTACGCCGCACGGTGCGCAGACCGTTCAGGAGCGTCAGCAGGTTGATTCCTAAGGCCGGAGTCCTGCCCGGGCTCGCACTTCATACGTGGAGGCCGCCAGATGGGTGTTGACCAGTGAGTGTGACCAACCCTGAACAGAATGGGTCTTCGTGGCCTACTAAGCAAGGACTTATTAGCTTCCTTACTTAGGGAAGTAAGCAACTTTAAACTGGTCTTACAAAAGCATTGTCTAAATGTCCCCAAAAAAAATGTCCTGTTAAAAATAAATATTCAACTAATCGAAGTATTAACCCCTATTTTCCCAGTTACAAGTTATTAATGTATACATCATTTATTTTGCTTTTGCTTTTATCATGCCTATGAATATTGTCCGCTATAGAAAAAGTATATACTTAGTAGGTCGACATAGGACATATCGAAATACAAGCTTGAGATTAATGATTTTAATTATAAGTTACAATGTGTATTACTATTTATTTAATTAAGTTAGTTATGTATTACTACACTATATATTACTATTTGTTAAATAAGTTACACTATGTATTTAATTATAAGTTACACTATGAATTACTATTTATTTATTAGGTTACAGTATGTATTTAATTATAAGTTACACTATGTATTACTTACATTACATTACATTTTTGTCGTGTTTAATTGACGACTAAAGACCGCTCTTGGACGTGTCAAAATAATTGTGCTAGGTAGTAAGTCTCGTTACTACTCTTTACTGAACATACTTAGGTAGTCAAGAATTAACTACTAGATTGTCAAACTATAAATGTAAATAATCAAAATAGAAGCCTAATATTTGAAGTAGTTAGTAATTTGAAAAGATACGTAGTAAAATTATTCATCGTAATATTCAAATTATCAGTAAAATGTTAAATAATCAAATTAAATCTACGTTATGCATTTTAAACTAAAACTACAGATATAAGACCATATAAAATAATCAGACAATAAGGCTCTACTTTTTTAAGTAATTTAAATGGGCACAATATTTGAAAAATCATGGCCCTCAAATTCGGCCAGATTATAGAAATACTATTTATTTAATTAAGTTACACTATCTATTTAATTATAAGTTATACTATACATTAATACTGGTATTACCCGGCGTTGCCCGTGTTTTATCCGCCTCAAATACCTATGTATACCAATTTTCATGGCGATCGGTTGAACGGTATATAAGTTGATGTGCTGCAGTAGCATCTGGTGGCACGTTACACATACGTTAATTATAGGGACTAATTACTAAGTATTAGAACACTGCAATACATTTGGTTTATGAGCGATATAAATGCACTCAAATGCTCAAATATGCTTTAAAACAAGATTTTCTGAATACACTTTTATGTAATTAGTACAATAAAAAGTGGGTACCTAAATACTTTTGAGCGGTAAATAAGTGGTACGTATTCCTTTAATTATGTTACACGAATCGACAATGGATGTACGATTAAATGGTAAATTATGTTCGTATACTAATATGGAATACGCAAGATTAATTCCTTTGCGCGGCATAGTGAAACAAATCATGTTCACATAACGTAACATGCGTGAGATTGCTCTGTAAGAGTTGATTGAGTTGCCAGCTATGCATATGGCAAAGAGAACGCAGCGACGGCCGCCTACGTACCGGACGCACGGATACCATGCAGACCTTCTTTCGCTAGAAACGTTTTTTTCCATATTGTTCGAAAAATATTTAATTCTTTAATCGATTCTTTAATATTTAATTCTTTAATTCTTTAAAATTGTGATTAAAACGGAAACCCATGAAAACTTAGCAAATATATAGAGAGTATTTAGTTTATTTTCGTGGGGGAATATTTTTCAAGGGGTGATTCTGAACATCAAGCTAAAACAGAAAACTGTTTTTTTTTTCGAATATAAGCCTTACCTTTGAAAAGCGGTTTTCGGATCTTCACTTTCGGATATTCAGATTTTTTTTCAGTAACAAAGATCCTAATCAAGAAAAAGTTGTTAATTTTCAATCCGTTTTACATGTACAATAATCTTCATTACCTCTTAGTATCGGAGATTATAGTAAAGTAATTTGTTATTTTGGCAATAGAATTTTTATTTAGGATTTTATAGGAAAATAATAATTATGATAATATTATTGATTATTATTCAAAAAAAATAGAAATAGAAAACGCTTTTGTGGCGCTTTTCCGCGGTGGAGTTGGAGCGTGCAGCGGCGCGCTAGGCCAGAGTTGCAGCGTGCCGTGCCGCCGCCACGCAGAGCGGCCACCGGCTGCCAGCGCGCGTACGAACAGGTCTAGGCCGCAACCGCAGAGGACCGCATAGACTATCAAGCACATCGCGCGAAGGGGTATCTATCGCGGTATTGCGCTATTTCCCAAAGGTTTAGACCAAAAAAATGCGATGCGGTGGCCAAAGTTGATTACTTAATCAGGACGGGCACCCCCTCCTCCCCCCCCCCCTCTCCCCACGTAATCAAGCTTAATCCTCAGCTCCAACCCCCCGCCTCCCCCTCGGTGATTATGTAATATGTGAACGGGCCCTAATATAAATTTTATTCTTTATTTTATTTTCAAAATATAAACTTACTATGGAGTTGAAACAATCTAATATCATATATAATCAATGGTTATATACAGGCAACATCCGATAAGCGTATTTAAGTACCCCAGCTGGTAACTCCAGTAGTAAAGCGCGCTCGAGTCCAGCCCATTTTATCTAATACCAATACAGGACCAGCGTTTAACATTCCCATTCACACGAACTTGGGTCCTTCCGCCATGAAATATGGGTCGGAATTGATAGCCCCGAGCTCACCGCTTTCTTCCCCCGATAATAATTGACAGTTTAATTTTGGATTATCATAAATAGTTCATATATCTTAAGCCCCTTAAATAGACAACCTGGGTAATGGCCCTATTGATGGAGTATTAGTTTAACGATGATGATTATTAGTAGATTTATTGTTTTTCTAGTAAGTGCGTTATTACAGCAGAATTTCCCGGTCACTTTTCAATCAACTTAAACATCGTTTTTTTAAGATTAACCCTTCGAGTAGCGGCTTAATTTCATGGCAGACCGCGGCAATTTATTGGAATTTCTTGCAATATCGCCGCGTACGAGACAAAGTACTATAACTATGGAACTACTATAGCAATCATAAAAAGAATAACTGTAAAATTATTGCATTAAAATTTCGTATATATAATATTAAAATCTCATTTTGTAAAACAATTAGATAATTATGAATAAATACGAGAAAGTCGAAAAAGCGAAAAAAAATTGGCATTTCTAACTTGTAATTGTCTTACGGAAAAATACGGAACCCTATTTAGAAATTGTAAATACTATCGTGATCTTTATTAGATTCTCTATCAAAGATAATATTTAATTTTGCTTATTTACATACAAATATATTTAGATATTAGCTCATTAAAACCAATAAAAATTTTGATGATTTCTCGAAAAAAATATATGATGTTTGACAATGGAATTTTACTAGAAATATCCGTGAAATGACGCGCGAATTTTTTCTAGCGGCCGGCTATGTATATATGGTATTAATGAGATATTTAGTATGGAAAAGATATTTAGTATGAGATAATTAGTAAAAAGATATTTAGTTTGAGATATTTAGTATGGACCGATCTCGCATATCTGGTTAGACTATTCCTCTATTTGGCTGCAGCTCCATATGCGGAGCTATCTTGATATACTGAAACTAGTTTACCAAAAAAGAATTGCTTTTTTATGACAATTATAATTAAAACATTAATTATAAAAAAAACATATAAAAACATATTAAAACATATAATTAAAACATTAATTATATGTTTAATAAACATATTAACATATTATTAAACATATTATTTAATAAACATATTAAAACATATACAGTCAACCTGGGTAATATTGACCCACTTTTCTGCTTTGTTTTGTAATATTTCCCTTATTAGAAGTCTAATTATGTTTTTAATCTTTTTATAGGTGATTTTTATTGCCACACTTTACTAATTGACATAGATTTCTGATTAAAAAGTCTCATTTGGTGTATAAATCACTGCTGAAAGTGTGGGCTAATGTTAAAAATACAAAAGGGTAACTTTGCACAGCCATTTTCGTATACACCAATTTGCGTGCATTCTTTAAATTGAATCAACCTTTTAACTTCAGCCTTAGTTTATTTTGTTCGTAAGAATATATAACATGTTGTAAAAAAATATTTTCATTTTCTAACATTCCCGTAGGAAAAGAAAAAGTTTTAAAATTGAAGCATCGAAGTTTTATTGGCCAAACGTTAGAAATATAAAACAAAAAGGTAGAATGGACCCATAAGTGGCAAAACATACATAATTATATGATTATAGAAGTACTAAAATTAAAAGCTACGAAATGAGTCACCCCACTTTACAAAAAAATGTACTGAAAAAGGGAGTGCTATTCACCCCTTACTTCATTCAAAAGGTTGTCGTTGATGAAAACCGAATCTTTTTTTTTTACAATTTGGCTGCGATTTAGTACCTTAATAATACTAGCAATCGAGCATTCAAATACTTCTGGCTTAATGGGCCATTTCCAGCCTTCCATTGACTTCTGCATTAGTGCGATTCTGAATTTTGGGTAGAATGCTTTTGTAATTTTACCGGGAAATATTGACCCTTCACAATTTACAATACAATCGCCTCCAACGCACAATTCTGTAGCCTCAAGATCAGGTTGAAGAGTTCCATCAACGACTACATACTCCTCAACGGTTTCCGATTCTTCGACAGTTGGCAAAATTTCTTTTAATGTAGTAGAAACAATTTTATACGAAGGAGGTTCATTTTCTTTGCCAATGCTCAAGTCATCACTTCCATTTTTCTCATTTTCATTTTGCTGTAATTTTCTATTGAATTGACTGAGTCCCGATGAACCAGGTTGTGGAGACAAAGAGTGTAGAGGAACGGATGGATTTCCATTGCTGACTTGACTCGACGGTTCGTCAAGCTTTTTTTTTTTCATTGCTGGTATTTTGTTTTTTGATCCCAGCGGTCTTCCCTTCTTCGTAGTTGTAGGTTTATTTTTCTTAACCTCTCTGGCTTTATAATAGTTTTCTACTTCCTCCGACGAAACACTTTTTCCTGCAGTTACAGGTATCTGAAATTTCCTCCTCTGAATTGTTCCCAAATCAGCTGTTCTGGTTTCATATAAAAATTCTTTAAAGGTCTCTCCCACAGATTGATTAAGTTCTGCAATTGGCTTACAATAATCTGGAAGCTTTTGTAGAACAATTTCACGGTTTAAGGGGTAAATACCGCAAGCTTTGAATCCTTCTTGAATATTTCTTTTTGCAGTTTGTTCTCCATGTCGCAGAGTTCTCTGTATTAATTGGGCAAATAAATTCTTCGGCAGCGCATTCTTTATTTTACCCCTCTGAGTATTCCTCCAGTCACTTAGAACGGTCCTCCAGTTAGATTTAAGAGAGCTAAAATAGGCTACATCGAGTGGTTGAAGTAAATGGGTAGAATTGGGAATCAAGCATATAAATTTAATATTATTTTCTTCACACAATTGCAATGTTTTCATTGTGATGTGAGAGCTTAAATTATCACCAATTATGGCCTTTGGGCCTTCCTTCTTCGAAAGCAATGGAAGCAAATGCGTTTGAAACCATTCATCGAAGATGTCAGCATCGATCCAACCCGATTTAGTAACTGCCATCCTTGAACCTGGCGGTGCACCGATAAGCCAATCAGACCATTTTTGGCTTCCTTTAAAGATAAGGAAAGGCGGTATCACCACCAGCGCTTCCACAGAACATTACAGTATACCAAGATTTTGAGGAGTTTCTTATTATTTCTGGATTGCGGCACTGACGACGAAAAAGTAGCTTAGCTTTTTTCGGGTCATCGTGAAAACCTGTTTCATCAAAATTAAATATATTTTCAGGCGGAATGTCTAGTTTATAAGGTGATCCTTAAACCGATATGGACTTACGGCATCCAACTATGGGGCACAGCCAGTGACTCCAACGTAGAAATCCTTCAGCGATACCAGAACAAAGTTCTGAGGTCCATAGCAAACGCCCCATGGTTCACCCGGAACAGTGAGATCCACGAACACCTCAAAATGCCGACGGTTAAGGAAGAACTGCAAAAGTACAGTGCAAGATATAAAATGACACTGGTAGGACACGTGAATGCCCTAGCCTCAAACCTAACAAACGTAGGTGAAAATATAAGAAGGTTAAAACGCTTTGATGTGGCAGACCTGATTGACAGACACTGACACTAGAGCAGTCAATTAATATTAAGAGGAGACTCTTCGAGGGAGGAGTCATCTTACACGCCTTCAACTCAACAATACATCTGATTATGGTCTTCAATGCTGCGACCGATTGCAGATAGAAATCAATTGAAAAAAAAAAAAAAAAAAAAGGCGGAATGTCGGCAAGTTCCCTAGAAATATGGTCAAAGAAATTGTTAATTTTTGCTTCATCGACTTGTGCTCTCTTTCTGCTGATGTTGTGAGCAATTCTTTGCTTGATTTCAGGATGTCTCTCAATAAAAAGTTTTCCCCATTCCCATCCAGGCATATTATTTTTAAAGAATGAAATATTCTTTTTAGCGTTACATAAGTACCGCTTAACCAATATCCTTACATCTTGTATTCCAATAGGCAATCCAAGATCAGCCATTGTAATAATATGTTGTATAAATGTATTTTCTTCTTCAAGAGTTAAAGCCGTCGGTCTGCCTACAGCACGATCATGTTGCTGTTTGAGTTTATATTTCAAGGTACTTCTGGGTATATTGTACACCTGGGATGCATTTCGCTGACTCATAGTGCATGAATTTATTTTCTCTAAGGCTGTTTCTAAATCAGCTTTGCTGTAATTAGACTTCGTCCCATATTTTCGGGTTCCTGGATTTGGACGAGTTGATTTTCTAGGCATGATGACGAAGACCCTGCAAAAATATCAATGTTAAATGTAAATATGATTTGGCCAAGTTACCCAGTCTAGTTGCCGTCGATTTTCAGAAAAATCAGGGTAACATTGACCCTGACAAAGTTACCCTGATTTAAGATTAAAATAACCCCGCGTATGTTTTTAGTCTATCTCGTCGTAATAAATATAAAATCGTATGATATTTTTGGTTATTTCGCATTAAAAGTATATTTCAATCACTAAAAAACGTTACTCACCGCCAGCCGCCAGGAATTTCTTGCCAAAATAGTTGACTTTTGTCGCGTCTTCCAAAGAAGAAGAGAATCAGACTCCAAGATAAGGGCGAAATGTGACGCTCTGACAATGTATGATAATTTTGACAGCTCGTAGATCGTTCGTAAACTAAACGCGTCCGCGTGTTCGCGAACGCTCCATTATATCCCGCAATTACGAACGTGTCAATAAATTGAAAACTGCGAATTGACGAACATGGGCCAATGTTTTATTGAAAGCTTAAGTTACCCAGATTGACTGTAATTAAAACATTAATTATGATTAAACGCTTTGACTTTGATCTATTCTGTACGAGTGTTAACTCAGCTAGGCAGCGGCTGAACAGTGAATTTTTTAGCAATAATTGTTGAATAATTTTTTATGCATTCTTAATCGATAGCTTTAATTGAAAGATCACATATGTTTCTACAACGTTATTTAAACGTGAAAACCTTTAATTGGCTCTCTGCTATGTTACTCCGGCATTGTTAAATTATAATTAGCTGTTGCTTTTCCTGAAAATAAATAAATAAATAAATAAATAAATAAAACGAAATTATATGAATATTCGACAGAAAACACAGAAAATGTAAATATGGAATTTAATTAATAATGAAATACACAAACTATGTTTAATAATTATTATATAAACACATCATAAAATATAAATAAAAGTTCTGAAGTTTGTAAACATTTTAAATACTTACAAAGAGCTAGATTGTTCTGGACTACATCTTCCTTTGCTATATTCTGCGAAAAATTGGTGATTTCAACCTAAGTTTCTCGCAGTGCGTGCGAGTTTTCAATGCAAAATCGAGTAACCATAGACCAGTGTGTTACAACCAGTGGGTCGCGAAGAGACAAGCAAGGGGTCGCAGGCTATTTTAAAATAAAAATCGAAAATATTACAAAACCATTATCATTGCAAACGTTTACAGCTTCGGAAGAAAAACATGTTTATAATGTGATTTTTCTATTTCTTTTACAATACTTATGTTGATCTAAGATGGAAACAGGTAAGGACAGCTTCAAAAGTGAGATACAGTTATTATAAATGAGGTTTTTGGAGCGCTTAGGCCAGGAGCAAAAATTGGAAGAAGCCGAATTGGAGTCCATATTTCATGAAGATTCGAGTCTGACGCTGGAAAAGATAAGTGAAGTGCTTAATGTTCATTCCTCAACCGTTTCGAAACGTTTAAAATCTACGGGAGTCATTCAAAAGGAAGGGCATTGGGTTCCTCACGAGTTGAAGCCAAGAGACATCGAATGACGTTTCATGACTTGTGAAATGCTCCTTGGCCGTTAAAAAAGAAAAGGTTTTCTCCACCGAATAATCACCGGCGACGAAAAGTGGGTCTTTTACGAGAACCCCAAATGCAAAAAATATCGCTCGTACCCCAGTGAATCACTGCCATCGACCTCAACAGTCACGCCGAAGAGACATCCACGGATCCAAGGTAATGCTTTGCATTTGGTAGGACTAAAAGGGTGTCATCTATTACGAGCTGCTGAAACCGGGAGAAACCATCACGCGCGATCGCTATCGAGCTCAGCTCAAGAATTTGAGCGATGCTGTGAAGACAAAACGGACAAAATACGCTAAAAGGCACGACAAGTTAATTTTCCAGCATGACCATGTTCGACCACACGTCGCGATGCATATCAAGAACTTCCTGCTTACGCTTCGCTGGGACATCCTACCTCATCCGCCGTACTTCCCAGATATTGCGCCTTCCGACTACTATTTGTTCCGGTCAATGGCCCATGGCCTTTCCGAGCAGCGCTTCCAGTCTTTCGATGATATTGAAAAATGGCTGGATTCGTGGATAGCCTCCAGAGACGAAGATTTCTTCCGTTAGGGAATTTGTCTCTTGCCAGAAAGATGGAAGAACGTCATAGCTAGCGATGGACAATACATTGAATGAAATGCACTTTCCAATTTGCTTCGAAATAAATGTTCAATATCACAAAAAAGAAGTTTTCAATTCAAAGACCTAATCTATGCTACTACTATTATAAACGCGAAAGTTTGTAAGAATGTATGTATGGATGTTTGTTACTATTTCACGAAAAAACTACTGAATGGATTTTGATGAAACTTTACAATAATATAGCATACACATCAGAATAACACATAGGCTATAATTTATAAAGATATATAGTTTTCTATCATCATTATCACAATTTTCCATCACCACGCGGGTGAAACCGCGGGGCGCAGCTCGTATGTATATATATACTACTAACTTGATGTATGGACGGTTAAGGTACCCTTTGACACTCGGAATGACATAACGGTTCTAACAATACTACACGCTTCTAAATCGGTTCAAGCGTTTACATGTTATGGTGGAATAAAGAAACGGAAAACATATAATACATAAATGAACCCTGAACACATTACACTCCTTTCTTGTTGGGCAGTCGTGTAAAAAGTAATGTTGACGCTTGTCTTTAATTAAACAAATGATCCAAAACTCCGGCATTAAGTAAATCATTAGCAAATAAGACTAGACGCTAGGAAATCACTGCCCGCTGCTGTGTTTTTTAATCTCGCCATGTTTACACGTTTTATCTGGCCTAAATAGTTAACATTTACCAGATGGGACAACGCGGAGGGAATCACTATGAGAGCCACTTATTCCAGTTGAGTCATTTCGTCCGACGGCCATCGGGCGAAAGATTCTCTTTTCGAGCTGCAAGTGTTTCGATGCTATTAAATATACGAACGTAAATTTATTTATTTGTTTATTATTATTACAAAAAACAAGATTACTGCAGGAGGGCTATGTGATATTCGGTAGACATTGTTAAAAATCAGAAAAACTAAAAAAACCACAGGTGGCTCATCACATACCTAACTGAGCGAAAAACGCCTGCATCTAGGGATGCTGATATTTTAGTCCGGGTATTACCTTTCCGCGAGCTGACTGGTATGACGTTGGGTTGACACGCCGCATGAAGCATAACTTCCACCGCCTCATCATTGTAATGAAAATAATATATTACCTATACTATATAATTAATGAAATATGTTACCGCTTAGTCGCCTAGTTTAGTTTAGTAATTAAGTAATATTTGTAAACATTTTGAAGTTTCAATAAACGGTTTACGGGGTGCCGGCGGGGGCTGGAGCCCGGAGAATCCTTCCTAAGGTCTCCGTTCGCTCACCCGTCACGCGCTACCCTTCCGGCACGCGTGAGGTTGTCGTTGCATGACATCCTGGGCAGATAAAACGACCCACGTCGTTAGAACTGCCCGGGTGGTGGGCGGGGTTTCCAACCCTCGCCTGTCGCCGGGTAAATATTAAAATGGTATGACGTTGGGTCATATGAAAAAGAAAAAATAAACATTCACCTTTATATAATACACACACACTGAATTATCCAGGTACACTCATACATTAAAAGAAATAAAATTATGTTTATACCCAACAACTATACATAAATGCCTAATAATACATAATTATATTTTATTCTTATTATAATTTTATTATATTTGATTTACCTAATCAAAGATTGTGATGAGTTCGGTTCTGGCATAGAATGGTCCTTTATCAAACAAGCACGTTTTTATTGATCTCTTAAATGCTACTATGGTAATTTGGTTTTGAATCGCAATGCCTATATTATTATAAAGCCTTGGAGCTTAGTAGTAGGAGTAACGTTCCGCGAATGAGGTTCTTAAATGCCTAAAAAGTAACTGACATCGATAATATACACGATAGCGAACGGTTTCGTGCAGCTTGGACATAACATCCAATTTGTTCTATATCCACTCAAAGCTAAGAAAAAAATAGTTGATTCATGCATTTTACCCGTCATGACTTACGGGTGTCAAACAGGGAGCCTAACGAAACAAAACATACGCAAACTTGAGACCTGTCAACACCGTATAGAGCGAAGCATGCTCAACGTCAAGTTAAAAGACAAAATAAAATTTGAAAAATTACGGAAGCAAACTAAGCTTAACGATGTCACATACTGAATAAGAAAACTCAAATGGAGGTAAGCAGGTCATATGGTAAGAGGTAACAAAGAAATGTGGGCTAAGGAGGTAACCGAATGGTGTCCAAGAAAAGAAAAAAAGGGAAGCAGCGTTTAGATGGGAGGACGATATTCGAAAAACTGCAGCAGTTACTTGGATGAGAATGACCCATAAACGAAAAGTGTGGCAAGCTTCAGGGGACGCTTTTGCGGATTAGTAAGACAATATTTTAACACCGGTGTCAAGTAATGTAATGTAATATTGTACTCTAAAGTTCATGTTTTATAAGATTGTTAATAAAGGCTCTTATTATTATTGTTATTATTCAAAAAAATATCTATTCCTCAAGTAGAGGTCGACCGTAATCTTGGACGGCATATTAATGGGCGTTAGCATCTGTTTTTCGAATCCCACGTCCACGTCAAAAAATGTATCACGTAGAACATTTTTTTTCATTTTGTTCACATTACAAAAAAAAGAATAATTAGTTCAATGTTGGGTCGAAAATTTAATTAAACTAACAGGAATTATACATTAAATGTCCCGTATGTACTGCAACTCTGATATTTTATTTGTATTGCGTTTAGAAGACTCAATAACGGGTGTTTTTATTTTTTAGACGCGTCTTTGGGCTTATACAGCATTCAATCTTGATCTTCTGGCCATTTCCAGAACGCTCCAATTCTCCAGATTTTAGGGATAAATCCTACAAAAAGACATATGAGCAGATATTAATATCGAAACTCTAGATGGCAGATAAGTTGTCTGAAAGTCTAATTATAAGAAAAGTTCCGGATGCCTACCAGATCCTTTGGACCGGACACAGTTTGACGAGGTTCTTTGATAGCAGAAATTATTCCGAAACACAAAAAATGCCTTCCCAATCTCACTACACACAGGCGATTAATCACTCATAGAGCAATTCGTTCAGCATCTAGTCATGATCATGTCAAAATAAATATAATTGTACAAAATATCTTTATTTCACACTAAAAGGCCTATTTTATAAAAAAATCAGGAGTGATTCATTGTTTGGACAGGAGGTTATAGTTAGGGCAGTTTATGGTATATAATCAAAGATACTAGTATAATAGAGATCAGTGATTTTGGCCCATTCGTATAGCGATTTTGCCACAATGGCTCAATATATTCGCTACTGTCGCTATTGGCACAACAACTGCAGGTATTTCTTCAATCATAAGTGAAATTCTAATGACCATTAGGAATTACGGCGTTATTCGATGAGTGCGCTCGACGCGGTTGTTGGTGCATCGGTCGCTGACAGAAAGACAAATGATGCGCCACCTTCCGCCATCCGATTGACACTGTATCAATCATAGAAAATACCGCGCGTCCAGCACAATTAATCCCAATCATCGGGGACCTTCTCGCAGTGCTGCATTGCCCTGCAGGACGTGTCCTGGAACATCCATCATCTGGAACATCTCTGTACATTCCTGCGAGTCAGTGAATAATGCCTACAACTGCGGCTGCCTCGTAATCCAATAATTCTCTATTCTTTATTGGAAAACGTACAGATTTCTGGAGAAATATATTTAGTAATAAATATCATTAATATTAGTTAGAACGATAACATGTTTTTACCTATTACGTAACTTAGCGTGCGGTTGTAGAGGCTTTGAGAAATAGAAAATTAATATAAAAATGTTTAAAAAAATAAATAAAAATATATTATTATTTTAGTTTTTATACTCATACAATAAGTGTGCTTGAGTGCTCTGTGTTTTCAGGGTGCGTGCTGTTAGTCCAAAATGCAGCGACAAAATAGTGCAGGAGTTTTGGAAAAGTTGATACTTTCAGATCACAGTATTTTGGCCATATAATACTGGGGTAGAGTCAGCAGGTCAGACTCCGGGACACATGGCGCTGGCGTACTAGAAAAGCTGAAAATTCATCAGTAGACAGTGGATGCAATACAGAACTCGAACCAAATGGTCAGATTGCTTAACAATAGAATGCGTGGCGTCGGCATTACTCCATACATGTCACAAAAATGAAGATCATTAGATATATTGCGGGGCACATTAGACCGATGCCCAATAGTGAGCCAAATACGTACCGACGTATTCGCACACGCATTCTATTGGTAAGAAATCTGACCATTTGGTTCGAGTTCTGTATTGCATCCACTGTCTACTGATAAATGTTTAGCTTGTCCAAACCACTTTGGTGGTACTGATTAAAACTACACCTTTCCTAGTACGCAAGCGCCAGGTGCCCCGGAGTCTGGCCTGCTACTCTACCCTAGCATTCTATGACCAAAATACTGTCTGATCTGAAAGTGTCAGCTTTCACAAAACTCTTGCACTTTTTTGTCGCTGCCTCTTGAACTAAGTTGAAAAAGCTTTATATGGATCTAACCACAAAGAGGAGAAGGCGCCATCTGAAGAAGAACGAAAAGGAAATGGAATAAGATTAGACATATAATAATGATGTACTTGTACACAAAACTATACTTGTACACTCACTATATGTACAGAAAACTAGAACCTGTATCTATTGTATATAGCACTAGCTGACCCGGCGAACTTCGTCCCGCCTAACGGTAAATGAATGTCGTGTTACAGATTAGCTGAACTTAATTTATGATTTTATGTAAGTAATACAATGAATACAAAATAAATATTAAGTTCACTACTTTATTAAGATATTAACAAAAAAAGAAATATAAAAGTACAAAAAATAATTATATCGATCGCGTGTCAGCATGACATGATTGAATTAAACTATGTAATAATTGTGGTTCGAATATTGTAGATCTATCTTGTCGATTCGAAACCTTTATTTAAATACCTTCTTTAATTTGAGGGGAGAGTTTACCGTATGGACGAGATGAACATTTGTTGGATGAACACTTTGTATGGGAAAATGTCTTTTCTTTTATTTTATTTTTTCGTTAATTTTCCAATGTTTTTAATTCTGTAGAATAGTTATTCTGCTATTCGGGACGCAGACAAATACAACAAATAAAAAACCATGAAAATCGGTCCAGATGTTCTCGAGTTATAAGTGTTCGAACAAACCCGACTTTGTTTTATATATATTGATGTGTTTCTTTGCTTGACAAGGAATATTCGAAAATCGGGTCATATTTGGCAACACTGTTTCCGTAAGCAAAAATAACTCAATCAAATGCAAGAACAAAAAATATTAGGAAATGAACGCCTACTTAAGGCGACAGCATACTTTTAATCATTTAAAAAAAATGTGATAGCTTACATTATTATCTAGCTTACATTATTATCTTGTATATTAATATAATATTTCAAATAATTATTATTTCTATTCTTTTTTACTACTATTTTCATTTTCGTTATGACTATTAATACAGATTATGCTGAAATCATAGGAAAAAATAGAAATGATATTAGTGATCATATCCATGCGGTTTTTATATAGTACTTTCTAAACAAGATAAAAACGGATTACCGCATGAAATTTATAGCGCCTGACATTCGTCAATGTTGCAACCGCCGCCGTTGTACAGGTAGACAGCAACATCGCCGAAACGTCGGGGGCTACAAACCACGTGGTAAATCTGTTTTTATATTTCTTTATCGAATCGTATGTATGCGAGCTCGGGCAGTATGAGCCCGGTGAGTATCGTATGCGAGACCGGGCAGGACTCTGGCCTTAGGGCTAGTTTCCCCTAGGAATCAACCTTCTGGCGCTCCTGGACGGTCTGCGCACCGTGCGGCGTAAGCCAATCGACGGTGCACTCTGACTAACAGTCGGGGGAGTTTGGAAGCAGTACTGTTTCTTATAGAGCGGGGGTTGTTGCGGACCTTACGACGACTGCTCTTGAAACGACCATCGGCTACCCGATCCTGGGTGAACAGCCAGACAAAGGATGGCGTGGTCCGCGATAGATTCGGTATACATCGTTTCACCGCTTCGTAAGGCAGAGGACCGCGCAAGCGACCTCGAACTCGTAACCAATCGAGAGACTGAAGTAATCTGGTCGCAATTAAAAGTAAGGGCGTAAGTGTCGGCCCGCCGGGTAACATTCCTGGCTATCTCGCGGTTAAGGCGTTGGCCTCTTACGGGTTTGTGGCGTAGCTAGACGGTGGACTGTTTTTGTCCTAAGTCTTCTGCGCTCACTCCAGGGAGATCGTTAAAACTTCCTGAGGTGACGGGCTCGCCCGCTGTAGTCGACAACTCTAGGTATTCTATCTATTATTCGTACTAATAGTTATTCATTGTAATATCCAAATTAGTCAGTAAAACGTTTAATAATCGAATTAAAGCAATCACACATTTAAAAACATATCTCGGGGATATTTCTGCATATTCATTTCATTTTGGATATAAATCGAAGCTACGGTCTTTTTCCTAATGAGGACAGGACAGCGACGAACGCCCAAAGCTATGGCACGGCTGTTGACCAACTTTTTCTCTTAAAATTGTAGCAGTTTTATATAACTGGCTCAACGATTTACTTTAGTTTACTTTTTATTTAGAAAAGTCATTGAAGAATGCCCAATCATATTACATTGGTTTTTTAAAATATTTTTATTTTTGTCTTTTCAGCTCCGTCTCAGAAAATCGCCCAAACAGCCTTAGAAAAGTAATGTATGACAAACATGCATCGCATAGTCCAGCAAAAACGAACGAAGTGCCAAATTGTAGTGGCCTAGGACGACGATATCATGAATGCAACACCAAGGTAGATTTCTCATAGCTACTATACTAATAATTTATACTAATATTATAAAGAGGTAAAGTTTGTGAGGTTGTAGGAAGTAAACTCTGGATCTACTGATCCGATTTTGAAAGTTCTTTTACCAAAAGAAAGCCACGTTATTTGTGAGTATATATATAAATACAAACGGAGCTGCCATGGTATTCACCGACCGGAGTCGGGCCCATCATAATACTAATTTTTTTTTACACTTCTGGGGGGTGAGCAGTGGATTCAGGACTTACGAACCGGCTGTGGTAGGTTTAGGACAGCTGTCTTGCCACATGTGAGCGTTCACCTTACCACCCATTCACTCCCCCTTCGAAGCCATAGAATTTGAGATGCGCAAATCGCAGTTTTAGATAATTTTTCTAAAGGCTATATATTAATCCGAAAAATGAAGACTTTTTCGTGGTAGTTGGATTTGCAAAGTAAGTCGGAGAAAAAACGGTCTAATGACAACGTTTCTTACGAACGCTGCTTTAACGATGAGAGATATAATATGATTAAGTTCAAGAGAAAAGTTGTAGAGCTTGATAATGCCTACAAAAAAGTCAAAGACAGCATATGTCTAAATTTTATATTTAAGTCACAACAAGTAGTTTTTTATATTAAAAAAAGAATTTAAATCATGTTTATTGGTCATATTATCAACAATAATAATTATGAATTTATATCAAAATAAGTAAATTTATCGTCTCAAGTGTTTAAAACAAAAGACTTTTCCCTTTTACTGCATAAATGGTTAAAGAGATAAGACACTCACAAATAAGACACTCACAAGAAGACACTCACAAATAACGGTAATATAGTCAAATTGGCACTCAAATACAATACATACATATGCAGTAAAAAATATAACCCTTCTTTTGGCAGTCAGGAAATAAATCATAGCACTCAGTACTAACCGAACCACACTCATAATTTCATCACAAGTAAAAAGTTTTACCGCCCAACAAAGTGGGCACGGGTCAGCTAGTTTGTTGTAATTGAGGATCGTTTTCTCTAATGCCCGCCCGCACTGCCGGGAAATGCCGTTAATTATCGCGATAATTTAGGTGTGGCCGCAGCAAAAATGCCCATCATCGCCGTTATTAACGGCATTTCCTGGAAGTGTGGCCCGGACATAAATGATACATCAGCAAAAATATTTTTTAACAGGATGAACATTTTTAATCATAAAACTTTTCTTAAGAATTACATTTAAAATAAACAAACAATTGTAAGCTCCTCAGTCAGATATCAATAAATCTAAATGCATACTGATAATTATAAATACAGTCTTCTTCAAATTCATAGTTATACAAGTGAGACTTTTTATAAATAATAGACAAAATTTTAATTTAAAAAAAACCGACTCATTTTTTTTATAAGTGCAGCAGTCATGGCATGGTGATACTTAGAACGGGCTGTCGTAATTGAATGAATATACAAATTTTCTTGTATGTGCTGTTGACCGTTGAGGAGTCCCCTCGTCGGGAGCCAACGCTGGGTGCAGCAGCCATGTCATAATGAAACTTAGAACGGGCTATCATATATGAATTAGTATAGGTACACCATTTCGTGTCTGTGCTGTTGACCGTTGAGAATCCCCTCGTCGGGAGCCAACCCAGGGTGTAGAATCAGGCCATGCATACCATTTTAAAAAATGCATTGTAATCGGAATTGAACCAATATGTAAATTTTCAACTTTGTATGATATTTGAGGAGTTCCTTCAATTCCTCATGGATTCTATCATCAGAACAGGATTTTGATAAAAATCTGTAAGTAGGTATATCCTGTCAAATAAAAAAAAGAATTTTCCAAATCGGTTCATAAATAGCAGAGTTCTTAGGTAACAAACATTTTAAAAAAAGATAAAACCGAATTGATAACCTCCTCCTTTTTTGAAGTCGGTTAAAAATATACTTTTGCAATAGATGTATTGCTTTGACAAAATCTCCCATTGTAATTTCAACATTGACTCTTGACAATATTTATAACAATTGGTTCCTAGACTCTTATAACAAAACAAATAACCAGTTTCTTGGTAGGGTCTCTTCATTATTATATACTAATATGTATGTTATTATTATTATACTCATTTATTAGGTCCTTACCTATGTAATTGCTGTTTTATCGCACTGACCAATTGGAACTTGGATAACTTGGATTTGAGTTAACATTTCAAATTGAAATAAATTTTAATTCAAGCCATGGTACCCTTTTCAAGAATCAGCTGTTTTTTGGTCTTTTCGTCGTTTGTTTTTGCTCAAATATTTTCGTTTGTGCAACAATGGTATAGTTGCAAATTTGTATTATTTTCAAATATGAGATCCTGTGCCGGTGTTTTCTTTTAGAGCTTCTTTCAGTCTGGCTATACAGTTACCGTAAATGTGTACTGTTAAGAACTGCAAACAATGATGGAGAAGTTCGTGATTAAATAACCAAGCGTGGTCAATCGCTCATCGCCACTGCTTCTGCTTGACAAAGTATAACCACAGATTTCACTGAAAACAGTCGCAAAGTTGCAGGAGTTGTGGCTGGAGACTCTTGGCCACCCACTTTACTTGCCAGACCTTGCTCCAATAGTTTCATTTGATATTTGAAAACAAAGCTGATGTATCAGTACGAAAAAACGGTCTTCAATTAAATTCATAAGTTATGCAAAACCATTTATTAATTTATTATTTTCAGCCATGTCCTCACGGTAACAGCGATTACAGAGCGGAACAATGCGCCAGATACAACATGAAACCGTTTCGAGGGCGACACTACTCATGGGTTCCTTACGTAGATGGTAAGCGTAGAAGCTAGCGCCACCTATACAAAAAATATTTTGAAATAAAATTACTTTCTTACTACCCAGGAAATAAACCATGCGTTCTAAACTGCCGACCTCGAGGGCAGCAGTTTTATTCACCTCTTGCCGCTACGGTTGCCGACGGTACACGATGCACAGTTCCGGGCTACCGCGCCATCTGTGTGCAGGGCGCTTGCAAGGTTTGAAACTTCGCTTTTTTTATTTCGTCCTCGGTGCCATCTAGCGGATGCGTGTCCTACTGCGCGCGAATGCTTTCAACAATGAAACTGACTAATATTATCCGCGCCATCTGGTGTATTCGAGCAGGATTTTATATTTATGTATTATTTTCTGTATACATATATTGAATGAGAAATAATAAGCGTTATTATATTATTATATTATATTGGGTTCACAGTTGTGTAAAGCTTTTGTTGAACGACCGCCAGTTGGCTCGTTGGTCTAGGGGTATGATTCTCGCTTAGGGTGCGAGAGGTCCCGGGTTCAAATCCCGGACGAGCCCAAAGTTCTTTTTTTTTTCAAAGTTAAAATAATATCTAAATATGTGTTACCGGGTTTCTTTTTTTTTTTTAGAATAATCGATTAAACGATATTAAAATAATATCTAAAATAAATTATGCTCTTCTATTTCTTCGACTAATACGTAATATTTTAGACGAAAATATTGTTCCGCCAATAAATTTCTCAATCTGATTCTTTCGGATTCTGTCGTGACTTGCGAACTACGGCAGTAGAAATTTAACAAGCACGATCTGCCGTACATCTTCCATCGCTACGGCAAGGAATGTAGGATTTATTATTGTGTAAGATGACGTTATTCTGTTTTATAGAGGAAATACCATCCATTAATATACTACAAATACTTTTATTATGATTTATCGGAATTTGAATTTGCCTACACGTGTGGGGGAGGGGGGGGGGGGTACTTAAGATCATTATTACATTACATTAGGTACATTCCTATCCCATTGACGAATTTACCGCTCTGACGTGTCACAATATTCTGTAGGTTATTACATATATACAACATACCTACTTTAAGTAACAGGTAATAATTACAAGCTTTTTGCATTTTATGTTTTACTTGCCTATTTAAAGACAATTGCAATAATTAGTTCGGTATAATAAATGAATAAAATATTTTAAAATATCGTGAAGTGTTAGAATTCGCTCATATAAACAGTCAAAATATGTTTAAAAATCAATAATTACAATACTAAGAAAAAACAAATATAAGTTTAAAAAAATGATTTTTTTAAAAATAAAATTAATACAAACAAGATAATTGTTTCACTACTTTTTGAATATCATTACTTTTTTCTATTGCTTATTATGTAGCGATATTTGCGTGGTTAAATAAAATGATTATTACTGTAACTAAAAGGTAGTTATTACAATTTCTCTGCATGATGATAGTTTATCTTATCTATTTTAAAGATAAATAGAAAATATAAATACTTAAGTATCATACCTGAATAAAATAATTAAAAATAATCGTGAATCGCTAGAATCAGGTCATACAAACAGTTAAAAGAGGTTAAAAAATCAATATTTAAAATACTAAAAAAAATAGTAAAATGTATCGGAAAATGTCAAAAATAGTCAAGAAAAATCGACACAATCAAGATAATCATTCGACTAATAACCATTGATTATCATAACTTTCTTTCTTTGCTAATCATTAGAGGTACCTGCGTAATTTTTGTTTTTACGAAATATCAGCGAATATTCAAAATTAAAATAAAATAGAAATGATAAAACCTTTATTAAAGAAATAACTAATTCTGATTTTATCGGTTTCCAAATAGTCAATGGCACACGTAGTTCTTTTAGGAAGTAGTTACTTTTAAGAGTCGACTATTGACATTGATATCTTATTAGTAAAATGCTTAGAGAGCGTTTAACTATTTGCATATTATGAAGTTCCTCTCCATGAAATTCACTTCTAATAATTATATAGTAGCATATTTTTAAACCACTAAAACTAGTGACTGAACAATAATTCATGCTTTATAATAACAAAAAAATCACCCACAAAATTACATTTTTTAATGCAATATTACTTGAATTTATTTCAAAATATGTTTCTGCAGAAAATGTTTAGATAGCGACAATATAGCTTTTATTTTAAGCCTAAAATGGAATTGCTTCATACGATAATTTAAAATATGTGTGTAGGTACCTATGTATTAGATGTATGTGTATTTGTGTATATGCATATACGGTTGAGTTTTTAATAACCAATATCCTTCAAGGGGGTGAATCAGTACGAGAAACAAAACAACTTTTGATTTTTTAAAAAATGGGAAAAACAAAAAAAAAGTGTTTTTTTTTTTTAATTCACAATTCACGATTTGAAGAGCTAGACTGTTAAATAAACGTTTGACAAGCGTTTGACCGCGTTGCGCCATCTATCGGTAGGTAAAATATTGCTAAGAAGCAATATTAACTATATTTTACCTACCGCAAGACAGCGCATCGTGCTCAGCGCTTTTTATACAATTTTTCGGACAAAGAAAATTTTCTAATTTGAGTTTTTTATTTTCCTACAAATTTTTTATCAAAAGTTGTTTATCTGCTCGTACTGATTGACCCTTTAAAGGATGCCGGTTAATTTAAACTCACCCCGTATGTATGTATGTATGTATGTATGTGTATATGTGTTATGTATCATATGTAGGCATGTATCTTATAAGAACTCAATTTAAAAAATCTAGAGTCTATCTAGATTATCACAAAACATTTATACATATTATGGGCCCGATTGCGTTTCTTTGTAAACTAAAACTAAAATTAGTCCAAGCGAACGAGACAGAGCAATACGTTAGAGCGGAATATGAAACGAACGATCGTCGATAAATACTGCCTGCCGAACTTATACTCGTCCGAATAAATTCGAGCATATTTCGTGCGCTGTAAGATTTGACCTTGGCGGGCAGTTTTATTGCGAAAAAGTGACAACTGGTCATCTCACATTCCGCTCTAGCGTATTGCCCTGTCTCGTTCACACGGACTAATTTCCGATTTTAGTTCACGAAGAAACGCAATCGAGCCCTATATTTCATTTAATTTAGTTCAAGGACATAATTTTATCTCAAGTATATTCATTGTAATACCTATATATCATACCTAACATTAAATATAAATATATTTATATATACATAATATATTTTTATCTATTTTGTCTCTTCCTTTCACCTCACTTCCCATCCTGATTCCTCCCATTCTCAAGCGGAAACAATATAAAATTATATTGCATTCATTTCGTATACTTATTCGGAATCACATTAATGGATTTTTGTCACTTTTATATAGGTTTTTATTGCATTGTATGTAGTTCTGTTTGGTTCCAGAATAAAATAAAATAAATAAAATGTAACTAACCCAAAAGGATTAGTTACATATGATGAGTAAAGTTGTCACATGAGCACGTTGTCTAATGTTTGCTGATGACGTCAAATTATTTTTGTCAACTGGAAGTTCTGAGGCCTGCGAGCTCTTCCATTATGCATGGAGCCAAGCTCGTAGCCTTCACTTCAATATTAACAAATGTTCAGTGATGACACACAAGATCGTCTGCTTATCTGATGTATGTATATTGTATACTCTATCGCTGGATGTGTACTTTCCAGAGTGACTGAAGACATGGACTTGGGAGTTTTTTTCAACTCCCAGTTAAACTTTAAGGAACACATTAGGCAACTATCTATAACTTGTTTCAAGCTTCTAGGGTTTGTGATACGCAATCCAAGCACTTCAATAATATTCGGGTTATGCGCACGTTGTACAACTCGATTGTTAGAAGTCGCATGGAAACGAATGCAGCTATTTGGAATCCGCATGAAGATACCTATGCCCTCATGCTGGAACAGGTACAGAAATGTTTTTTTGAGATTTTTGTACTTCAAGCAGTGCGGATATTATCCATTTTTGTATCCGACTGCATTTATTATAGGCATGGTTGGCTATAATTCTCTCTGTCTCAGAAGAGAAATGTTGACCATGTCCTTTGCTATGAATCTAATTCGTGGTAAAAGTGATAACCCTAGCTTACTAGCCGAGGTGAGTCTTTTCGTATCAAATAATTATTTTCGTGCTCGATCGCACCATCTTTCCCCGGAGCCGTTCTCGCGCACTAACCTTACGAGGTGAAACTTGTTGGCGCGTACTTTGCGGCGCTTAAATGAAATTCACTCGATTGCAACAGATTTTGATATTTTTACCGCCAACCCTCACTCGTTTAAATTGAAGGCTATTAATTATTTATTCTTATACGATAGTTAGTATTCTAATTGTCATTCTATTTGTATACTTACAGTGATATTTTTATTAATTTTACTTTTCACTGCCTTGGTTTTACTGTAATGTTGATTAGTAATAAGCGAATAATAAACAAATAAATAAATAATAATATTAGAAAGAAATAAATGATACAGACATATGATACAAAAAGTTAGCGTTAAAAGTAGTTTATTAGTCAAATAACGTCAAATCAGTACTACTCAAAAAATCGTTACTGGCTGGGGGCAAATCGACTTTGCTGAAGATACATCGGACGGCTTACTGAAGGTGGTGGTGGATTTGATTGGCCAGCCGACCTGTCGAAGACTATATGCAAAGACTCTCAGAAAGAGGTTACCGCAAGGTATAACGGGCGATCAATTGTGCGCTGGAAGCTTAGAAGGAGGACGAGACTCTTGTGGAGGCGATAGTGGTGGACCTCTGCAAGTGAAGCTATCTGACAACCAATGCCTCGTCAACATAATCGCCGTTACCAGTATTGGAAAGAGCCCTTGCGGAAGTGCCAAGGGACCTGGCATATACACTGCCGTGAAGAGTCATGTGAAATAAATGGCGTTTTAGGAGTATGTCTACCGCCGGAAAATTGACCAAAAACTGACGGGAATTTGCCAAAAGGGAAACTATCACAATTTTGTATAATGTCGGAACAAGAGACTGTATGCTGTATTCAACACAGCCCCATGAGCAACAACACGAGATCATCAGAAAACCAGGATAAATCCAATAATGCATCTTCTACATCACCGCCTACTACAACAACTACCAATAAGTCACCGGTCATCTCTACAATAACTCCAGGAAAACCTTAAACATCACCACAAGCCATAACTACCAATTTCATAAATGACAGTGTGGAAAAACGAACTAAATCCGTAAAAAATAGCTCTGCAATATTGAGTACAAATTTAACAATGACAGCCATTGCTGTGTTGGCGATTAATTAATTTATTTTATTTTATCTGCATCCAAACTTTTCTCTGGTTGTAACGGTCTCCGTTCCATCGGGTTAAGAAGAGGGAGGAAGAGAGAGTGCACCCGTGGTCGCGCGCCCACCTGTGCACAATATAGCCTGCGCACTTGACTGCTTCCGAACAATGGACTCTGAGAAGACTAAAGAAGTCACTAGAATCTCAATGCAGTCGCTATGGCCGAACACGGCTAGAAGGATATATACTCAAAAAACAAAGGCAGTATATTTCGTATGCCCAGATACAGGCTGTTCGGTCTAGTTGTGCATTTGTCTAGAATGATCGTATGGGTTGTTTTCATTTCTTTATTGCTTATATAATTAGTTACAAATTATATCTGTACGATCACAATGTCCTCTACCAGGATGTAACAATAATAATTTTATTTTATTTCTGGAAACATACAGCGCATACAATTGACATACATGTGCAAACATAATATAGAAAAAAAGAAAAACATTACGCCGATAATCGTTTCCTACGAAAGTATTTCCGCATATTTACACATTTTAATTTCGGCATATTACACTTAAAAAATAATTGTAAAATAAACTAAGTTCATATTAAATATAAAATTAATATAGTAAACCGATGGGAGAGGTAGGGAATTGGAAGTGATTAGGAAAAAGGAGTTAGACGATGGTATGTGTAATGTATATAGATATAAATAAAGATAGGTCGTATAGTGGACATATAGATACAGATATTTATTGATGTTTATAGATATTTATAGATACTTATATAATAAATATTTATAGATATTTATAAATATTTGTAGTAGCTACTGATATGTTGCATGAAAAGTATATAACTAAGAACGATAGGTATTAACAAGCTCGTTAGGTGCAATTTAATTTAATAATTCTTTAACGAACGTTGGTTGAGGTTGAAAATGTCGATGGTCGAGAAACGAGAGTCGTATGTGCACATCAGCCTATAAGCGATGGAATTTTTCCCGTAGTTGGTCACGAGAGACCTCAAAAGTGCGTGAATTGCGAATTAATCGCGGAGGAACGAAAAAACGTAAGTTTTCAACAAGGTATGGACTATCTATAGTATTGTGGATAACTTTGTGTAACAGTACCATATCAGCCACAGTGCGTCGGTCTTCTAGAGCTTGAATACCGAAGTGGTCCAATCTGCTCTCGTACGTAGGAAGACCGAAGCGTCCGCGATAATTGATGTGCTTTAAAAAACGCCTTTGGATACATTCTATCCTGCTTCTGTAGACCGAATATTGCGGATTCCAAATTGAGGACGCAAATTCCACGGTACTGCGAACGTAAGCGAAATATAACATCTTCAGGACATTTATATTGGAGAAAGGTCTTGAGATACGGGTCACAAATCCTAGTGTTCTCAAAGCTCGGCTAACCATATTTTCTATATGCTGATCGAAAAGCAACTTATGATCAATTTGTACTCCGAGGTCGCGAATACATTTTACATTAGGGATCACTTCACCATTAATGTGATAACTGAACTTCACCAAGTCTCTCTTACGGCTGAAGCTTATACTGTTACATTTAGTAGCATTTAGAGAGAGTTTATTAAGAACACAGTAGTGTGACAGGCGGTCGATATCCTCCTGTAACCGGAGGCAGTCTGCCACGTCAGTCACCTCAGCATAGATTTTCAGGTCATCCGCTTATAAAATGTGACGACCAGCTATGAGACAAGAACTAATATCGTAAAGATAGGCGTTGAAGAGCAGAGGGCCCAAGTGTGAACCCTGCGGTACCCCGAATGGAATTGATGCAAAGTTCGACCTGAATCCTCCAACAACCACAGCTTGGTGACGGTTAGCTACGTATTTCAGTAAAAACTATAGTGGACACAATCGCTCCTGACGTTCAAAGTCGTAAAATGTGCGAGCACGACAGCACATCAACGTTCTCGCTCTACAAGAGATGTGGCGCATGGTGCCAGGCTATCGATATCGATTGATTCTTATATCGATGATTACATACAAGAAAACTATTAAAGTCGACTATTATCGTCAAAACCCGACTTTAATAACAAATACAGAAAGAATTGCGAAATTAAAACGGATATTCTGTCCTATAGCAAAATATTAATGCACTGAAATATTCTAAATTATCTGAAATGTCGAAACACAGCAATTAGTTATTGCCCTAATGGGGACATACTTAATAGAACATTGTCTTGAAGAATAGTTAATTATTTCACTAATGTGATTAGTACTATGTACAATAGTACATTAGTACTATGTACAATAACTCGGTTAAACAATGTCCGTTTTTAAAAAAATCCTTCGCTTCTAGAAATCGCTATAGATTCTGATAACCTAAAATAAATTCAAATTGATAAATAATTTTGCTACTCCGAATAATGCTCTTGGACATTGTACATATCATATGTAATTACATGCAAAGTAATGAAAGATTCATTCTTATCGACGATGTACCTTTGCAAAAAAACACAATATCTTTGCCTTAACAAAAGAATTTCCTTCTCTAACGGTGTATTCAAATTTGTAAAACTAAAGAAAAAGTAGGTTTCATAGACTAAAAAATATTTACATAGCATTTCATATATTTTTTTTAATTTTATAATGTTTATTGTAACACCGATCTTTGTGTGGTGACGGTATCAAACACACTCATAAGTGACTCGTATCAACAACACAATGTTTTTGAAGAGCTTGTTCTCCTAGAGCAATTAAAGCGGAAGATCATTTGGAACGTTATGAGATTAACCTTTGGCGTAACATTTGAAACCCCTCCAGAGAGTAACTCCCTTTATTGAGGGTGTATTTACAGGACTGGCAATGCATCTCCTGTGGTTTACGTACTAAGTTCATTTAGTTGTTTTGGACTATCCTGAACATCTTAATATATTATAAATACATACAAGAAAGTAATTTGTTTTGTTTGTTTGTTTGTTTCTACTGTTTATTCTGAAATTTCTCAATGGGCGGGTTTATTATCATACGACAATCTCTTACAACCAACCCTAATATGAAGTGTTTATATGTATGTGTGCATGTAACATATGTGTAAGTGTGTGTCTTGTTATGGCATTCGACCGACAGAATTAAAAATGCAATTCCGTCAATTTTATCCCAATGGAAAATGGTGACCCAGCCGGGAATCGAACCCGGATCCTTACAATGTAAGATCAGGCGACCTAACCTAACACATGGGCCGAAGTTTGACAACCCCTTCGGTTTCCTACCTGCCTGTTTTAATTATTTCATTTTTCATTTAAGTACTGTCAAATATTACTATGTATCCGTCCATATCAATATCGAAAATGCATCGATATCGATAGTGAGGCGTGGCCGGGGATAGCGATCTCTATATCTTGTGCGAGGGCGAAAAGTGATGTGCTGTCGTGCTCGCACGTTTTACGACCCCGAATATCAGGAGCGATTGTGTCCACATAGGGAATTAAATTTACATACTTATAGGAGACTAAATTGCTTTATTTCAGTTAGGTTCAATTTCTAATTGTATTGCCAAAGGTAACAATAAATATGTTATTTTATTTTAAGAGTTTAATAGTACAGAAAAACCAAACTAGAAGAATGCATGAGAATAACAATGGTAGACAAAGCCAAAATTTTTTGTAAAGACAGGGCAAAGTCAGAAAAACGGCATAATTTAATGTAAGATTAGTAGTAAAAGTTTATTAGGACAAATTTGAGGACAAATGTTTATTACATTTTGTCTGATTGTTTATTAAATAACAATATGAATAAATAAAATTAACAATATACACATGTATTGCGAGTCAAAAATCTTGGTTCATTTATTTTTACAGCAAACGCGATTAAAATAATAACAAAGGTTTTTACAATAACAAAGGTATTTTAGCGACTTTCCGGAACTTTGCGCAACATAATTGTGACTTTTAGGTAAAAATGGTCACTTACATAGGTGTTACGTAACGTTTAGGGAGGGGGAAGGGGGTACAGAAAAACCTTACGGCGCGTTACATGGGGGGCAGGGATGGTCAAAAATCTTAAAAAATTGCGTTAAGTAATATTTGAACGCCCCCTTACCTAATCAAATTTACATAGAAAAATAAAAGTTCGCTTTATTTTTTGCAGTTTTGTAAAAAAACAAAAATTCTAACCTAAAGCAGTTTTTGCGAATAAATATGAAATTTGGCATTTTAATATTCTAATAATATTCTATTCTTGCGAAAATTGCTGTTTTTTCCGGCGAAAATTACGCACTTTTACTTATAATACATATAAATATATCATAGGATCTTAGGTAATATTTGCGTAGTTATATTAAATGAAGCCCTAACAACAGGAAATTGCACCTATTTGGCTATTTCGTATCGAGAATAAGCGAACGGAGACACGTTTCCGTCGTTGCATGTCGCTCTGTCCGTCCGTCTGTCCATTACAGACGCGCCCGAGGGTGAACAGTAACAGTTGTAAGTGTATCCTCAACTGCAGCGGCTTATCGACCCAGATCTGTCAATCACTCCGTTCCTGATTGCAAAAATTAACGGAAGTCAATTAATAGTCGAATTATACCTTTTTTTAAATATATTTTTTGATACTTCATCATATCTCAAAAAAACAAGTTCCCCGCAACCAGAACCCGGCAGCAACTAATAGTTTGACTCTTTGAGAAATAACAGAAAACACAATTTCACAGAATACCGTCCTGTTTCTTTTCTTTATTGTGAAATTTCACAATAGGAGTGTTGCCACAGGTTTGAGCGATTTCGTCAACCAACTTTGCCTAGCAGTAAAAATGCTTTAAATTCATATTTTATTAGGAATTGCTACGAATTGCTACGAATATACATAAAAGACCATATTATACAACTTTACATGTAGCAATGAATTACTTACCATGCGTATTTCGGCCTGGACCACAAAAGATGAGCACACTAAAAATTTGATCCAGCACACATCCACTTTCTTTGGCCTATGACAGCAGAATGTGAACTTAAACAAACCTGCAACCTCATCATTATTACTAGTGGACTAATTAAGATTTACCCAGTGAAAGTTTAGTGTTTCTCCATTTACGAGGTAAAAAGATATACAACTTTGTGTTAAGGATTGTGGTGTCGGCCAAAGTTGCTAACGGTATAATAGGCAAAGTTGCGGCCGTTGACGGTCTAACTAAAGCTACTTAGTCATCACAATATTAACAAGTTTTTAGGGTCAAATCGAATCTGTTTTTAAATTGATTTCCAGAGCTTACACGAATCACTTCACTAATGGTAGTTTATTCCGCATTATAGTTATTAACCAATCTGTTCTTTCCTAAGAGGATTAGATTAAAATTTTTCACTGTCGAGTTTTTTACTGTGACCTCGAAGATTTGTGTTGTCGTTGAATTTGTAAATATTATTTAGCCCAGGTACGTCGTAATAATTTGTAAGAATTGTATGTCTCAATCAGGTCTCCTCTTTGTATTCATTGTTTGAGAGTAGTCAGTCCAAGTAATTCAAAACGGTCTTGGTACTTCCTATTTTTCAGGCCCACTGGCATTTTCCTTGTCCTTCGCTAAACCTTTTCCAGAACATATACGTAATTATTTTTGTATGTCTTATTATTTGTACCTTCTGATACACATTCTTCCTTTATCTATACTAATATTATAAAGAGGTAAAGTTTGTGAGGTTGTAGGAAGTAATCTATGGATCTACTAACCCGATTTCAAAAATTCTTTTACCAATAGAAAGCCACGTTATTTGGGAGTGTCATAGACTATATATTAATCCGAAAAATGAAAAGACTTTTTCGTGGTAGTCGGATTTGCAAATAAGTGGGAGAAAAAACAGTGGAACGAAAACGTTTCTAACTAACGCTGCCTTAACGATAAGAGATATATGATTAAGTTCTAGAGAAAAGTTGTAGAGATTGATAATGCCTACCAAAAAGTCAGCGACAGCATATGTCTAACTTTTATATTTAAGTCACAAAAAGTAGTTTTTATATTAAAAAAAAATATTTAAATCGTTAGGTCATGTTTATTGGTCTTATTATCAACAATTATTAATTCTTATCAAAATAAGTAAATTTATCGTCTCAAGTGTTTAAAACAAAAGACTTTTCCCTTTTACTGCATATAATTTCCCTTTTACGGCATAATTGGTTAAAGAGATAAGACACTCTAAAGAAGACAATCACAAATAACGGTAATATAGTCAAATTGGCATGCAAATACATACATATATGTGCAGTAAAAATATAAAACTTCTTTTGGCAGTCGGGAAATAAATCATAGGACTCAGTACTCACCGAATCACACTCATAATTTCATCACAAGTAAAAAGTTTTACCGCCCAACGAAGTGGGCATGGGTCAGCTCCTTACATCTGATATACTTACTTACTTTGAGATTCTCTAGACAGTTTACAGCGCCGTCGGGGTGTTTGCCATAACTAGTTACGATAATGTGGCAGCGATCACCGAAGACTTCAATTTGTGAACAAGTATCGCATTAGCTTTTTAACCTCCTCAGGCGATTGGCCGCTCGTACGTACGAGATATTCTGAATTGACCGTTAGAGATTGGAGATACCTAATAATAATACATATATATATTTACTTACTCACTATTATATAATAAAAATAATTATACGTACATACTATTAGGTGGTCCTTTGGATTTTCGTACAAATTTGCACATTTCCAAAATCCCGTGCGCATTTTCGTAACCTCCTATCCTTGCAGTGTTTAAAGTTATTTATTGAGTTGTGTTTTTTTTGTACGTAAATAATACAATAATTTTAGCTATCATAATCAAAAGAAAAGGACCTTACCCAGGGAAATTAAAAAGTTTTTGTAAAAATTACCTTAATTGTCGTCACTGAGAGAATGTTACGGTAAGATCCGTTTAATGATGATGTCAATTAATCTAAGCTGATATAGGTAATATTTGTTGTTAAAGCCACATTCATTCATTCATTTATTTTCCATTTATTTGTCTTTCTCTGCGTAGTGTAATTTATTATAATTATATATTTTTATTCATTTTAGTAATATTTTAATTAAATCATACGTTTGACTCTTTCATTTACCTACTTTTTGAACAATACATTTTTGCATAAAAATAATATCACCAATAAGTAACAAAACTCAGCTGAATATTTCTAAAAAGATTTACTCAAATGTCAAGAAGAAATGGTGGAATAAATAGTCAATTAAATTAATATTTTCTAAGCTACCGTAGGTAATATTCTGTTATTAGGAATATATCGTACTGCGATCAATCTGACAAAAAATATAATTCTAAATAAAGTTGTTGATTTCATTATTTACGCGGTAAAATCCATTTCTTACAGTGTTGATGGTTAACATGATTTTACTATTTACTTACATAACAACAACTACAAAACCTAGGCTTCTATGTCTACGGTTACTGCCATAGTGGTAAGAGGAAACTTCCTATCAATACTTATGAAGCTCATGGACAAAGCACTTAATACCACCCAAGACTGGTGCCAGGCCAAGGGTCTGTCTGCTAATCCAAGCAAGACCAAGGCCATGAATTTCACAAGAAACTACAAACCCGAACCCATTGAGCGTCTTAAGCTCTGGGATAAGGAGATAGATTTCGCAACAGCAGTCAAATACCGTGGAGTCTATCTAGACCCAAAGCTTAATTGGAAGCGGCACCTCGAGCGCGAGAAAACAAGCTTCCATGCTTCCTTGTGGACGTGCAAAAGAGCCATGGAAAAAACCTGGGGGTTCAAACCTAGGGTCGCCTTATGGCTCTTCAGGGCAGTACTGCTGCCTAGACTAGCCTATGCTGCAATAGTCTGGTGGTCCAGGGTGAAAAAGCTCGAGACGAAAAACATGCTGAAAACCTTCAGCCAACTAACTACCTACCTGAGGGCTGCAACTGGCGTCACGAAGAAGAAGAAAAAGATACAGTTTACTGGCACGAGCCTTTCTCTGACCCAGCGATCTGCCCAACTTGAAGTTCAGTGATCTGTATTAACTGGTAAGCATTACTGGGCTATTGGCAGACCACTGTCTTAACCACAAAGTGGGTAGTTACAAAAGATCTTATAGTTCCAGGTTTCACGTTTACTACTACTACTAACAACTACCACTACTACCACTCCGTTTACTATTACTATACAACAACATAATTCAATAAATACCCTTTTGCACTAAGAAAATATGATTAAAGGGTTTGAGATTTTTGAAATGACAAATTGCAATAGAACTATTACTTTCCGAACATCTTAGGGTAAAGCCAACTAAATACATACATTAAACCTTTGTCTATTAAACCTTTGTATTGAGAACTGATGCAGTTCATGAAACCGTGTTTTATCCGTATTTTTATTTTATTTATTTATTTATTTAAGAATTACTATAAAACATTGTTTTTGCTTATAAAAATAACAGGAACCGAATGACAAAACCTTAACCTTTTGCTTATTTGATTCTGTCATACCAACTGGGACTAGCCCGTTCTAGGATGGACAGAAGAATTATATATAATATATAGGATTATATATAATATACTAAAATTTATGGTTATTAATTATTATTTAATCCTGTCTATTTCCAGTTATGTTAATTCTATATCATTTGTTGTATCAATTCAATATCTATATCATTTATTATTTCAGGCCCTTTCAATGTATATTTAAATACATATTTTAATAACGGAAGATTTTTTACTGTGATTTTTAAATATAATTATTATTATTTCTTTTTATAATTTACTTTTATTTCAATGATTACAAATCATTTATTATTGATATTATTGTTAATCCAGCGCATTGTTGATAGCAACTAATTTAACATTAAACACTTACCAAGTAAGTAAAAAATCGGTTGTGTCACCACAAGACTTTCCCGGCAAGTAGCCAAGGACTGTTCAACTGAATATTAATTTCATAAATAAAATCGATGAGCGTCCTCTCTCGGTCGGCGGACGAACCCGGTTGGGTTCCGTTGCAACCGCCCCAGGCGACGCGGTTTGTTTCGCGGCTAAGGGCCGATTGAGCCAAGAGACAACAGATAACGCTAATATTTGATAAAATGTATGGAGGAATTCGTATTTTATTAGTGTATTTTAAATATGAGATATTCCAACAAAATTTCACATTGTAATTTCAGCCCAAGGCACCTGTATACAGAATTTCAAGTCGCTAAGTCTAATATTTAGAGATTGAAGTATGACTAGCGTGCCCCCTGGGATACCGATTTCAACCACTATGTTTTCAACTCTTGCCATGACGAAATGATGCTTACATGCCAAATATCAGTTCATCAATGGGGGGGGGGCTGGTTTAGAATGCAAAAAAAACATGTTTTTCATGGTTTTTTTTTACTAAAACTAAAATCTGATCATGAATCTTAGATATCGGTCTGATTAACATTCGAAAAATAAAAATATTCTTTGCAATAGAAAAAAAACTATTTTTGAGGTATTGAATTGTAAAACTTTCTACCGCTGCAGAAATGATGGAATCTGTTTGCGCCGGTAATAGCGAGCTTAATTTTTCCTGAAACAAAAGAAAGTAAACTAAAAAGGTATTCATTTTCACATGTGTATTTTCTAGATGAACTGAAAAAAATAACAAAAACTGATTATTGTTTTAATTTTTTAGGATTTAAACCCACATTTCGCCACAATTTTCGCCACAAAATTTTGTGGCGAAATTTTTTTTTTAACTAGTAAAAAAAAATATATTTAAACATCTTTTCCTGTTTTTTTTTCATGTAGAAGAGAATTTAATAATCTTTCTTTTTTTTTTGGAACAACTCGATACGTCAAGTAGTATTTTTTTATCACCGGCGCAGAACAGAAAAATATGGTTTTGAGAAAAACGCGTCTAAAGTTTTCTTTAAAAAGCAGTAGTAAGTTTTTTACACCTACAGCAACCTGCAACTATCACCGATTCTAGAGGTAAAAGACCTATTAATAGATTTCAACTTTAAGATAAAGAAATCAAACATGTTTTTTTGAATAAAACATGAAAATGTTCATCGACCCTCGTTTTAAATGTAAAAATATAAATTGCTTGCCCTGGAACGGGTATACCCCAGTCGGGCAGAACTAGTTAGTGAATGAAAGAGGTAAGTTTTTGCCATTTGTTTTAATATTATACTTATTGTAAATGGGTAATTTGATAATTACAATATAATAAAAAATAAATAAAATGTCTAAATTAAGCTCCCCCCTTAAGCGTTTGGACACTGTCGTGGAGGAATACAAAGATACACAGACACACAAACCGAATTTAATCTAGAAATGGTCTTAATGGTATCAGGGGGGCTCAGCGTTGATATTTCCGTCTTAATCTCGAAAAATATTTGTAGCGCTTTCTCAAAACTTTCCCTCTTGGTCAGTTAGTGGTTTGGAACATTAAAATTGTCATCAATTACCATAACAGGGAATTATGAGAAACGAAAGGTTATACATTATCACCATAATTTGGAAAATGTTACGCCATAATTAGAAAAATATCTATATTTCGGTTTCTATTTTACAGACGTTTTCACAGTAAAAACAGTTTTTCAGCATATATACAGTTTGTATAAACATTATATACGTTAGTCCTGAAGATTTTGTTAATTCCGCTAATGATTGATATAACAGTTTTAGGACAAAGAAGGATAATTTATGTTTCAGTAATAAATATGCTTAATATAGCACGAAGTTAATCTGCAATGACTTCAGTGTAGGAACGCCAATGAAGTTGTTAGGCCTAGTAGTGTTGTTCTGCCTAGGCCTGTTGTTAGGCCTAGTAGTGGACGTGAACAATTAAAAATTTGTCATAAAAGAAATAAGGACCCGCACAGCTCGCAGCGTCCAAATCCCATACAACGGTATCTGCTATTATTGCGGTTTGGTGATGAATCACTAGCAGTGACCGTCCTAGATGAATTCGCTCCATTCTGCACATTTGAAAATTAAGGCTGGTGCAAGCAAAATATTTATACAAGTTAAATATTTTATTTTGCAACACAGAAAAGAACTCCACCGACCGCAGAAATTCGTCGATAAACTTCGGAATACCTAACAATTTGTTGGCATATTATAATATTATTACTCAGAGTTAATATATACCTAGCTATTATAAAATAGGGGGCATTATAGGTAGTTTTAACAACATATTATAGGTACTAAAATCTGCAACGGATTCTTCGCTTAACCGGTCGAAAGCCAGCCTTCGCGCGCAAAAAACTGCGCCGCAAACTTTTTATGACAATTTTGTAAATAAATGCTAACAATATCGTTTTTTTCATAAGTTCCCTCTTGTTACCTAATAAATAATCTTGTTATCATGTATATCATATATGTATACAAGTAATACTCTGTATTAAATTTCCTTTGATCAGTATTTCACGCCGCCCTCAAGTTCATTGTTCTCTCCTCGTTGTGAGCGCGCTATATTCTCCAGACACGGCGAAGCAATTCCGTCACACCTAGTTAGGACAATTCGCACGAGCAAATTGGTTTTCGTGGTGCGAAAATTGGCATCAGTAATCGGGCGAGATGCTCCACAAATTACAGGCCGATCACCGCCAAAGGAGGGGTTAAGGATCGCCGAGATGACCGGGAATTACCCCATCATCACCCTGCGCTGATGCGCACCTTCGACCCCATAATTTCCTCCAAATCCACCTTCTTGAAGCTCGCCTTGTTAATCAATCATTATGCTATCTGCATAACTCATAAGTTTTGCGTGCGATTATAAAAAGCAATGGGTAATTTCTTATTTTATTATTTATTTATTCCGTAGCCGGCGATTGGGGAGGGAGTCGCCCTCGCAGCCAATACGCTGCTGTCGGTGCCGCTGGATCTCGTACTCCATTCATTCGCTTCCATTCTTGACGATTTTTTGCCACGTCACGAGCATCCCTAGCCGATAATCGTTGATTTTTAAGGTCGTCTTTGATGTTATTTAGCCAGGTTTTCTTCGGTGCCGATCGCTGAATTCTCCATTCTGTCGGACGGTCTCGCCAAAGAAGTTTACGTGGCAAGCGATTATCGTTCATTCGGCAAACATGACCGAACCATCGTAGTCGACGTTTTTGTACTTCTTCTTCGATCGTTGTTACTAGATGACATCTTTCTCTAATGGTCTCGTTTCGAATTCGGTCGTGGAGTGAGACACCGAGAATCTGCCTCAAGCATCGCATTTGGAAGACTTCGAACTTTTTGAGGTCCGATTGTAGTAACATCCACGTTCCCGATCCATAAAGAAGAATGGGAAGAAACAATGTTCGGTATAGTCGTACTTTGGTTTTGATGGTAATATTCGTTCGCTTCCATATTATTATGCACCACTTGAGCGAGGCGAATGTTGTTGTTGCCTGACCGACCCGGCTATGGACATCGGTCGTCGATGCCACTTTCTTTTCCGTAACCAACGATCCTAAATACTTGAATTGTGGGACCTGTTCGATTTGGGTTCCATCGAGCTGGCCTTCGAACCGTCCGTATTGAGCACTTTGGTCTTATCCGCATTGATTTTCAATCCATATTTATTTATTTATTTATTTATTTATTGCTCCACAAAAAAAATTACACCGTTAGCACTTAACATTGATTGTGTTGCTCCTGATATGATTGAGCAATTATGGATATGTCGTATAAAATGTCCGTTGCTTCGGCATCAGTGTCGGCGAAAACGTAATTTCTTACCCACTTTCGAAGTTTTTTGTAACATCTTGCCATATATTGCCCGGAGTTTCCGTGTTATATCCGGGCTCAAATACCTATGCCAGCCTGGGATGACGGGTTCGCCCGTTGTAGTCGACACCGCCCTACTGTAGAATTTTGGTTGGAATACCATACACAAGCTCCACTAAAAACATTTAATAACTAGCTGACCCGTGCCCACTTCGTTGGGCGGTAAAACTTTTTACTTAATTTAAGAAATTATGAGTGTGTTTCGGTGAGTACTGAGTCCTATGATTTATTTCCTGACTGCCAAAAGAAGGGTTATATTTTTACTGCACATATATGTATGTATTTACATGCCAATTTGACTATATTACCGTTATTTGTAAGTGTCTTCTTGTGAGTGTCTTATCTCTTTAACCATTTATGCAATAAAAGGGAAATTATATGCAGTAAAAGGGAAAAGCCTTTTATTTTAAACACTTGAGACGATAAATTTACTTATTTTAATATGAATTCATAATTGTTGATAATATGACCAATAAACATGACCTAACGATTTGAATTACTTTTTTAATATAAAAAACTACTTTTTGTGACTTAAATATAAAATTTAGACATATGCTGTCGCTGACTTTTTTGTAGGCATTAACTAAGCTCTACAACTCAATCATATATCTCTCATCGTTAAAGCTGCGTTTGTAAGAAACGTTGTCATTAGACCGTTTTTTCTCCGACTTACTTTGCAGTCTTCATTTTTCGGATTAATATGTAGCCTATGACACTCACAAATAACGTGGCTTTATATTGGTAAAAGAATTTTCAAAATCGGTTCAGATATTACTTCCTACAACCTCACACACTTTACCTCTTTATAATATTAGTATAGATGAAATATTAACGTCGTTTGTTGGCGCTTGGCGCTTTGAGAAAAGAACCATGCCGCCTGAGGCGTTGCAATAGAGCCCAACCGAGTTCGTCCGCCGACCAAGAGATGGCGCTCATCGATTCTATTTTTTAAATTAATATCGAGATGAAATCAGGCCTTGGTTACTTGGCGGAAAAGTCTTGGGGTTTATTTATATTATGTTAGATTCTCGGCATTGATTCGGATCAGTGGTCCCGCACAATTTTATTGTTCTCTCGGTATAATTTCTCCCGATTGCAAACGCGTCTTTATCGGCTTGTACTTACTTTTTAATCACCTGTGGCCATTGGCTTGAGAACTCACGCAGGAAGTAAGTATGTATGTAAATAACTGCTTGTTTGTTTACTGCATCAAATGGCTAGTTCGCGCATACTCCTGCATCAGGGTTGTCAAAATTGTAATAGTCAGTTTCAGTTTGGATTGTACTGATTATGAAAAGAACTATGGGCACTTTCGTACGACCGCAGCACGATCAACCAACAGAGATGAGGTCAATGTCATATTATTATGATGTAAAGAAAATGATGAGACTATTAATTCTGAAGTTTATTTGAATTTCTGATTTGAAATAGTTTATATAGCAATAAGTCCGCCATTATACCGTAAATGTTTTATTGTGCAATACAGAGATTTTTCATTTAATTTCATTACACTTTTAATTTCCCGGCCTACCAACCAACAAAGAGGGAAAGTATTGAACTCGCTAAAATAAATTTCGAAATAAAGACTGAAGATATCCTTTATGAGTTCCCCTGAGATGATTAAGACCATTTCAAGATTGAAGTCTCTCCGAGTGTCTGTGTGTGTGTCTATTCCTCCACGATACAATACAATACAAATTAATACAATACAATCAACTACTCCAGTAGATAATTATGCCATAATTAGGCGCCATAAAATTAAATGCTTAAATTTAATGATTAAAAACTATCATGATAGTTGTCAAGGCTGTAATATTATATTCAATATTACCTACTTACAAATAATCAAGACATACTAATGTCATTAAATAGTAAGAGAGAATAATATATTAAAATAGAAATGCAAGTTCTATGTGGAATAATCAACCTAAAGAAATTTTATTGTCAATCCAGCAATATGCCTTCGTATTTTTTAAACATAAATAGATGTATACTAAATTATATGGGAATTAGAATAATACCGTTATGTTTAAAATTTCACAAATTTTACTAATTATCAACATGGAAAATAAACTCGCAATTTTCATACGGGATTATACTATAAATTGGGTTTCTTACTAAATTTTTTATAATTATCTTTTAAAATTGGTCTTCTCCAAGGCTTTTCATTTGCTCTGGAATCTTATTAATCTAATCTAATCTTATGATAGCGCCCAAATGCTTAATAGAATAGAATAGAATAACTTTATTGTGCTATAAAAACATAACTTAATGAATATTACGCTGGTTTTATAAAAAAGACAATTTATGCACAAATGGCGGACTTATCGCTATAGCGATATCTTACAGTCAACCATTTGATAAAATAATTCCTAATTTTCACCGTACAATACACAAAGAAGTAGTAAAGTTAAATTGAAAATAAACTTATACAGATATATGTCAGTAACTTATGCTAAGTTTGCCCAGGGAAGGATAAAGGAGAGGACAAGGTGAAGTATTTGGTTAGTGGCTGTGTAGAAATAAATGTTTCTTCAACAACTTTTTGAAAGTATGCAGCGAAGGTGCATGCCTGATAGAGTGAGGGAGCTGATTCCATAAACGAGCAGAATGGACTGTCTCATTCAGCTGAAATTATGGATACAGGCATCATTTGGTCGTAGCAAGAGTTGAAAAGATTGTGGTTGAAATCCGTTCACCGTCCAATTATTAGGTATAGAAACTTGAGATTGGGCCCGATTACGTTTTTTGTGACATAAAATTGAAAATTAGTTCATGCGAAGGAGAAAGAGAAATACGTTAGAGCGGAATATGAAATGAACGAACGTTGATTTTCCCACACCAAAACTAACTGCCGAATAAGTTTGATTGCATTTCTAGCGTTTTTAGATTCAGCGTTTATTTTCGGTGGGTAGTTTTAATGCGTAAAAGTGACAACGGATCATTTCTCATTGCACTCTAACGCAGGGGTTCCCAAACTTATTGACGCCGCGACCCACTTTTTAAAATCACAATATTTTGCGACCCAGCGAGAACTTTTTCGGAAAAGTTAGTGAGTGGTTTGATGTCAAAAATAAACAATTCATTTGTACCTATCATAGGTGAGTCTTTATTTTGTAAGAAATTGTAACGTGCGACAACATAAAAGAATGTTTTTTGCTAGAACACTTATCCATCGTATTTAGCAAATAGCGAAAACAAATGAATGCGATGCGTAAAGCCGACAGAAACGCTGCGACAGGAACGAGCGAGACGAGGCTAGAGACGCGGCGCTGTCTCTTCGCGCGGCTATTTCATCTTCCCACGCTGTTACAAGGTTGCAAATTTTATAGTCTATTCTTTTCAAGTGCTATCTTTACTTTATTTTATTTTATTATATTGTCTGTAGGTATCCTAAATACACTTAGACTCGTCAATCTATCTCGTCGTCTATCTGCCATATTATACCCTACTTTCATACGCTGTGTTGGCGACCCACCTGGAATCGGATTGCGACCCACCAGTGGGTCGCGCACTTTGGGAACCGCTTCTCTAACGTATTGACCCGTCTCGTTCACACGAACTAATTTCAGAACTGTCACTTCTTTAACGTTGATTTTCGGACATATTATTTTGTGCAGCCCTGCATTACGCGCGGTAAACCTGCAACGATTATCTCGCCGTATGCCTTTGCCGGTCAACCGCCATATAATTGGCAAGTCAATCTCAATAATTATTATTGCAACGAGTCCGCTATCGCTGGTGCCGATACTGCCGATCGAGCGACGCCCATTTGCAAGGAACGACTTAATTTCAATTGTAAACAGTAGCTACAGGCGCCACCACTAAATGATACAAAATGAACTCAAATTAATTTGTACAATTAATTTGAACAAAAAGTAATAGGTACTCAAATTAATTTGTTTCTTTCATGAAATTAATTTTGGGTAGAATTAGGTAGGGAAATGGATAGGGAAAGGAAAATTTTAGAAAGCGATACAACAAACCTTTATAGGCCGTGAGTGTTTTTATTAGTAACATCCTTGTAGTTGATGAATCAGTACGACAAAATAAGTATTTTTGATAAAAAATGTATTTTTTTGTAAATTTGAAGAACTTGACTGTTAATTTGACAAGCGTTTAGAATATTGTTTATTCGCGATATTTTACTTACCGCTAGATGGTGCAGTGCGCTCAACGCTGTATTTTTTTTAATGTTTTTTTTAAGTAAAAAAATATATATATTTTTTAATTTAAATATGCCTATTTACTCGTATTGATTTATCCACTACTCTGATGCCACTTATAAAAAAGGCAACTTGAATATCAGGCAAAAATGATAGTTTTTTTCAAAGTGATATATCATCCATATTAGATAATCTTTGATTGTGTGTCTTCTTAGAAAAATGTTATAACATTAGCGAAGATGTTGATACACAGACATATTAGGAGATAATATAGAAAGGCTACTAACACAATAAATTCTTTGTCTTGTGTAAGAGTCGAGGAACCAATTATTATAAAATTGTTAAGAGGCCGTGGCGGCCAAAAGCTAAATGAAGCTTAATTTTGTGGCCTGGTTGTGAGAACACGGAAAGGACTTTTAATACAATTATGCCGGATTTTAAAAACCCTGTCCTTAAGCTATCATTTCGCTAAAGCGAAATTGGTAAATTATTTCCAAATTAATCGTAAATAATCTTTATTCTGTTACTGTTTTCCAACACAGAATCAGCATCCCCCTAGGACAATACGCTACGGTTTTCCAAGCCGAGGTACTTGCCATATTGGAATGCATAAAACTACAAAGTCGACTTGAGGTAAAAAACAGACAAATCCTCATCTGCTCTGACAGCAGAGCAGCACTGGACGCTCTGGCTAAAGCCACCACAGAATCTTCTGTGGTCTGGGACTGCATGCAGGAGCTCAACGAATTCGGAAAATCCAACAAAATCACCCTAATATGGATACCTGGTCACCAAGGCATACCCGGAAACGAAGAGGCCGACAGACTGGCAAAACTGGGCACACTGGATTGCCCAGTGGAGCCAGCTGTAGGGGTCCCCTTCGCTACAGGTAAGAAAATCATCAGGGACTGCTTGGAGCAGGAACATCGGGCTTCCTGGAAACAGAGTCAGGGATGTCGCCAGGCAAAAGCCATGATGGAGCAACCACTACAGAAGAAAACCAAGGCCCTACTTGACATGAGCAAGAAGAACCTTAGAACCACTATCGGTCTCCTCACCGGGCACACGACCCTTAGAGCTCATCTATTCAACCTTGGCTTGACTGAGAGCAAGGATTGCCGAATATGTGGCGAGGAACCTGAAGACAGCATACACATTGTTGGCCGCTGTCCAGGGCTCGCCGCCAAAAGACACAGTTTACTGGGACGAGCCTTTCTCGAACCCAGCGATCTGCCCAACTTGAAGGTCAGTGACCTACTTGGACTGGTAAGAAGTACCGGGCTACTAGCTGACCATTGACCTAACCACACAGTGGGTAGTTACAAAAGACCTTACAGATCTAGGTGACATCAAGGGCTGGAAACAAGCCCCCCACTCCATCTACTACTACTACTACTACTGTTTTCCAAAAAAATAAAAACGAGTGAGATTTGTCTTCAGTTTTTGAAAAACCTAGAAATGATTCTCAATATTAAAATATACTATTTACACCAGCGTATGGTCTATTTGCATAGTAACAAGACAATTTTTGGAACTTCCATACAAAAAATATAAGAAAATAATGTTTGAAATTACGTAATTTTCAGAAATGTTATGGCCAAACATTATTTTTTTCTATTTATTAAAGATACATTTGAGTGATATAAAAAATAACACAGTGATCTTAAGTTATTTAATTATTGTAATCTAATTTTTACTTTATGAAAAACTATTCATTTGATAATTTATTATATTATATTTGAAAATCCAAATCGACTATATTAGACGACGCGCGAAGCCGAAATCGACATTCGTAATTAGCCACTGCCAACAGTAGGACGTATTCCCTTGTCGCCGTGGTATACCTATACATCTCTATGTATATATCGAAAGCGCGCGGGCGCGTGGTATTGCAAAAATATCTAAATTTTTAGTAGCGTCAACTCGGAAGGGAGCCTTATTGTTGAAATTACAATGGAATATTTTGTCAAAGCTATACATTTACTTCAAAAGTATCGTTTTGATACAATCTCGCACTGTTATAACTAAGATATTAAAGAAGGTTTGTATTTATAATTATCAGTATACGCTTAGATTTATTGATATCCGACTTAAGAGCTTACCATTATTTCTTTAATTTAAATTTAAGGAAACGTTTTAAATAACAATGTTCATCCTGTAAAAAAAGATTTTCGCTGATGTATCATTTAGAGAAAACGGCCCTCGATTTCTATCTCGGAAGCAACTTTTTGATGGGTGAAAATCTCCACGACCACTTAGTTAAACTATCGGTAATGTGAGACATGTAGGCCGAATCGATTTTTCATATGGTAATGTCGGGGCGAAATGGGGCAACTTTCCACCGGAGATTTATGTGAAAATATCCGCCGGTAATTGGCCAGAGCGTGTCGCTGCGTCCACATTGTTGACAGATTGAAATTGAGCGAAATTATGCAAACGGTGACACGAGTCGCGTGTGTACGTCGCGGCGTCGCGCGAGTCGTGTCGCGTCGACTCACTGCCACTTAAGATGATCAGCATTTCGATCAGTAAAAGCATTGATATAGCATATTAGATTGCTTACCGTCTTACTACGATTTAGCAAGTAGGATTTCATTTCGAAACGCAGTGTAGATAGCACTCATAGTTACTAGCAGTAGTAGTAGATGGAGTGGGGGCTTGTTTCCAGCCCTTGATGACACCTAGATTTATAAGATCTTTTGTAACTACCCACTATGTGGTTAGGTCAGTGGTCAGCTAGTAGCCCAGTACTTCTTACCAGTCCAAGTAGATCACTGACCTTTAAGTTGGGCAGATCGTTAAGTTCGAGAAAGGCTCGTCCCAGTAAACTGTGTCTTTTAGCAGCCCTGGGCAGCGACCAACGATGTGTATGCTGTCTTCAGGTTCTTCGCCACATTTTCGGCAGTCCTTGCTATCGGTCAAGCCAAGGTTGAATAGATGTACTCTAAGGGTTGAATAGGTGTGCTCATAGTTACTAAAATTGATTAATCTTATCTTATTTTGTTCAATATGGCGTCTTTCTTGGTATAATAGATAGCGCTCTAAACACGCCTATACGTTATAAACGACGCACGCATCGGCTGTTACGGTGCTGTTACACTAAGTAATCTACAATACTATAGGTAGTCCATATCTTGTTGAAAACTTGTGCTTTTTCGTACCACCGCGAGTGGTTTGCATTTCTCGTACGTTTGAGGTCTCTCGCGCCATAGAGCGCGTCCTCGTGTCGACTCCCTGCCACCTATAATGGCAGTGGGTCCTAAGTGGCAGTTATGGGTAGCTAATGGTACTCTTGCAGTTGCTGCCACTTAGGCCCAATATCTCGTTCTTGGCGTTGGGTCAACTCACGGTACAGCTCCTATCCAGTAGCTTCCTCGAATGAGATTCCACCCCGGTAAGGACTCTGTGTCCCAGACTATCATACTGGAGGAACCGTTTTTCTTGGGGGATTGAACCTCGGGCACGACTGGGCAGTTTGCACCATCCGGCGTCAGTCGACTTCCAGATGACTGTCAGCCAATCGACTGTTGCAACCATGAATAACTGGAGGAGTCGTGGAACGACATACTGTTTCCTAAGCAATGAGAAAGGATGTTGACCTGTCGTCTTCCACTCTTGAAATGGCCACTTGCCACCTGATACTGAGTTCAGAGTCGAGTAGAACCTGCCATGGTCCGCGATAAATTCAAACTGCATCACCACTAAATATATGACTTGTTGAGGACAGAGTAAGCGACCTTAAACCCGTAACGAGTCAAGAGAATCCGACCATAACTGGTAGTCGGGGACCCGCTGGATGCTTCTCAGTACCTCATGTAAGGCGTTGGCTTCTACCAAGGTACCTGGTGGAGCTAGATAGTGGACTGTCTATGTCTCAAGTATCTGGGAGTTAATGGGCCCTTGCTGAGTTGGTCACGAAGACCCATTCTATTCAGGGTTGGTCACACTCACGGGTCAACGCCTATCCGACGGCCTCCACGCATGAAGTGCGAGCCTGGGTAGGACTCTGGCCTTATGGTTAGTTTTCCCTGGGAATCAACCTTCTGGCGCTCCTGGACGGTCTGCGCACCGTGCGGCATAAGCCAATCGATTGCTCACTCTGACTAACGATCGGGGGAGTCTGGGAGCAGTACTGTTTCCTATGGAGCGGGGGTGGTTGCGGACCTTACGGCGACTGCTCTTGAAACGACCATCGGCTACCCGATCCTTGGTGAACAGTCGGGCAAAGGATGCCGTGGTCCGCGATAGATTCGGTATACACCGTTTAACCGCTTCGTAAGGGAGAGGACCGCGCAAGTGACCTCGAACTCGTAACCAATCGAGAGACTGGAGTAATCTGGTCGCAATTGGAATTAAGGGCGTGAGTGTAAGCCCGCTGGGTAACACTCCTGGCTATCTCGCGGTTAAGGCGTTGGCCTCTTACGGGTTTGTGGCGGAGCTAGACGGTGGACTGTATTGTCCAAGTCTTCTGCGCTTACTCCAGGGAGATAGAAGGACTAATCGTTGAAAATTTCTTGACGTGACGGGCTAGCCCGCTGTAGTCGACAACCCTAGTTGTCTCAAGTATCTACGCTTTGTTCAGGTCGAAAGAACGATCAAATATCGTTATACCAGCCAGGGATGACGGTTTCGCCCGCTGTAGATGACACCACTCCACTGCCACCTAGGATGATCAGCATTTCGATCGGTGAAAGCAAATGAACTTCGACCAGTAAAAGGATACTATTTCGGTCAACCTAATCCAGATCAAAGGAGAGCAGTTAATTTTCCTTAATCGTCATCCATGCATAATCCCACACTCATCGCGTGTACTTTAGCATTGGCGCCACATCCTATAATAATAACTCAGCCAGAGAAGCAATAACTCCCTCAGATGTTGTTTGCATTTTCGTTATTTATTGTACGCAAAAGTATGCGGCTGCGTATTTACTTTTTGCCGACTGACGGTGCAGCGGTCGGTGGTTTCTGCATGCTTCATTTTTCAACGCGAGCCATCAAATTAATATATGCTTAAAATGTAGCACAGCGAATCGCCTGGATTAACGACGGGAGGCTAGGGCCACAGTGGCCAGTAATCCGTTTCTCGCAGGTGCCTAAATTGGGGTCCAAAAATGCGCTAAAACGACGCTTTATTAGGAACGGACGTTGTGGTATTCCCTTTCGTGGGTCCTGACTGGAACGTGCCTATGTAGATCTTATCAGGCGCTTAAATTAACGTTAAGCACCGCCCAGGCATTTTTTTCTATTCCGTTTCTGCAAGTGTCATAGAGGATTGGTCTTGTGAGGGTCTTACCTAAGAACGGTCTAAAAGTCTACGTCTGAAATGTCAAATTTAAAACTGCTAAAATGCTAAAACTTCAACTCCTAGTTTCGCCCTATTAGAGGTCGACTTTGGAGAAATCCTTTCTTAACACATACTGATGCAAAACTTATCCCTAGTAGTTTCGACTCGGCACTGATGGTTGAGTAAGTCAGTGAAGGCAGTGCCTTTTTTTAATATATGTATTATAACTTCCGCTTTTAGTCGCCTAAACTATTTGTTCAATAAATATTGTAATCGAGTGGAGTTAGGGCCCCACACTGGTATTTTTTAATCTAGGCGATTAAAAAGTCCAGTTGCTTTAGAGTTGCTTACAACGTGCCGAGCTCAGACTGGATTCTGCAGAGCACATTATTAAATGGATTTCATGGAGACTGTGTGTCATGTTTGTGACATTAAGACATTTGTAAATTGTAGACATTGTATTGTTACAAATTATAAAACAGGACGTTTCTCTATTTCCTCAATAATTAGGGGTCCGGCACACTGGTACGACGTATGCAACGTATCAACGCATTGTGACATCTGGCCCTTGTATCTGAATGAAAGCAAACACACTTATCCTACGCAACGTTGCGTGGGATAAGTGTGTCTGCTTCGATCTAAATTCAAGGGCCAGATGTCATTATGCGTTGCGTGCGTTGCCTACGTAGACCCAGTGTGTCAGGTCATCTTAATTGAATATTAAAAGTCATGTGTGCTGATTTTTGTTTCCAAATGAAGGCTAGACTCTAGAGATAATGTCATGAGACTGTCCTACTGTAACCAGTAACTATTTAATCGCCAGTGTGCGGTGACACGTCTGTACTTGCACAGTATACAGAGACAGCAGTAAGAGCACTCTCGAGCGACAGGGCGATGCGGGGTGGGTTGCGGGGGAAGTGAGCAGAGGGATACGTCTCGCCGCTTTCGTTCGACGCGCCATAAGGCGCACATGCTCACTTGCGAGAACTTCTTTCAACACCACCTCGGTCCCATCGACGCGGAGTGGTGCGGATGGCGCCTGTAGAACAATATCTTGTAATCGTATTGAGATTTATGGTAGCCCTTAGGACTCGGGACGTTGCTCGCTTCGATTTCAATTTAATTCTAAGAGAAGTTACTATCTGATAATAGGAGTACTGTGCTACTTGTATGATCTATTCTTACATGTAACAATTGACTTCCTCATGAAATTGAATATGTTGGAAATTTTTAGTTGCATTAACTATTTACTTTCTATTGTGTGGTATGTCATAAGGAACAATAAGTTCTATTTTAGCAATTAAAAAGTTTCTTGAAAAAAGTTGACAGTGTGACAGTTACTCTTTTAAGATACTTTTAAGCAATATTATTTTTTTTTCACAAATATAGCGGTAAACTATCTACCTAACCTAAATTTACTTTAACTTAAACTTTTAGCAATAATTCAAGTGGTATAAGCGTTTCAATACATTTATTTGTTTAGCTCTGTGATCGCTTCCAATGTGACTGCGGCCTCTGCGTCAGTTCATTGTCCAGGAATGACGTATAAAAGCGTCCTGATGCTTTCCGCAGGAATGAAATCGCAATTATCCATGCGTCCTTCATCGCATTTATTTTAAAAGCTTCACAGCGCTCAGCAGCACTGCCCTCCGACATTATTTCATGGTACTGCTCCTTGTGACGTCATTACACTCTGATCAAGAAGAATGACGGTGATGATTAGATAGCTCGGTTTTCAAAAAGATGAGGTCAGCAGTTTTGAGTCACCAAATAGTTGTGTTTTTATCGCAATAAAAAAAACATTGAATTTTTATTTAATTTTTATTTAATATTTATTTCATTTTATTTCATTCCTAAAATTTAAATGAAATGAAAAATCTCTTTATTGCACATTAAAAACATTTTACTAACAATGGCGAACTTATTAGGTACTAGTGAAACAATATGTTGAACGTACTATCAGTAATGTTATGCATTTTATACATAAGGATATCTAAAGCAAAATGTAAATAAATCAATTATTATTCGAATAGGTCATAAAAACATAATCTACATCGTGAGTTTTTTATTAGTGACATCATTGTAGTGGGTGAATCAGTACGAGCAAGTAAGCAATTTCTGATATAATTTTTTTTGCGAATTTGAAAAGTTTCGCTGTTAAATAAAAGCTTGACAAGCATTGACCACGCTGAGCTATCTAGCGGTAGATAAAATATCGGTAATATTCTTTATTCGCGATATTTTACCTACTACTGAATGACGCAGCGAGCTGAACGCTTTTTATGCTTTAATAAAAAAACATTTTTTTTTATAGATATTTTTTGTTTTTTCCAAAAAAATACATCAGTATTATAACTCGCTTACTTGCTCGTACTGATTCACCTACTATAAGGATGTCACCAATAAAAACCCTTTATACGTATATTATATAATATATTATTATGCATTTAAATAAATAAGATGTAAAACTTCAATGGGATTGCCATAACAATCTTAAATTTTTAAACGTGTTACCAGGCCTTAAGTTTAGACTGCTGGTCTGATTGGTTCTAAACTTGGTATAGGTATTGAAAGGACTAATTTGCCAAATCTATTTAATGCGCCCTACGTCCTGTCAAACCTGTCAGTCCAAACCCGACGTGTATAGCAGGAAATCCAGGCCGAAAGGCGCGGCCCGAGGCTGCCTCTCATCGAATGAAATTTCGTTCGATGGCCGGATGCAGCGTTGCCAACCTGGCTCCTAAAAGCCGTACTACTGAAGTTAAAATTACCGTTTTTCAACAAAAAATACCGAACATTTCTCTGAATGTACGGTATTTTAAAAGATATGTCGTTTTTTTAAAAGAAAAGACACAAGTAAAATATTATAGATAGCGGTGACCTAAAATTTCTGCAACCAGCTTGACCACTGCAGTCACGCGCCATTGAGGAGGCGCATAATTCAAAGTGAGACTCATGGCTGGTCTATAAGGACTCTCCTCGCTGGAAAAGTTCGGAAAAGTTTTGTTCTGAAGCAAAATTTTGAATTCGATCTTGCACTGTATCTTCACGTTTCGAGGTCCTGGGAATTATCCCATATGAAATGGTGGACTCAAATAAGGCATAAAGCATTTTGAGTTGTCGACATCGTAATATATTCTGCAAATGGATGAATTTGACTGGCATGCGTCTAATTTCCTACATTTATATTTGATATGTCCTTCTTCTCACTCAGGCAATATAAATAGTGTTTCAAATAATAAGTACTACATTACACTATAAAATCAATGTAAAATCAATGGTACTACTAAGTAACGACTCTCATGACGTCACTGCAGCATGATCAATCTTTTTAAACATCCATCCTCTTTCGTCACAGTGGTAAGCAGCTTTCCACTGTTTGATTCGTTTTTACATTAACGTGCAATCAGCGCAAACTTTACATTTACAGTAGAACACCGATTATCCGAACACCTATTATCCGAACAGCCGGTTATCCGAACGGTCATTAAGTGTCGTTTTTTCACTGATTTTATTTTTACGCAAATCTTACGTAAATTATTTAACTTGGTAAATTTACTTTGATTGATTTACTGTCGTAATGTATAAATAATAATTTTGTACCTTATTTACATGTCTCTCTTATTTCCGGGCCACACTGCCGGGAAATGCCGTTAATAACGGCGATGATGGGTGTTTATGCTGCGGTCACACCTAAATTATAAAAATAATTAACATCATTTTCCGGCAGTGTGGCCCTGGTATTACAACATAATAATGCTTTATTTTTACACGACTGACCAACAAAAAAGAGTGTATTGTGTTCAGTGTTCAACTCTGTATGTTTTCCGTTTCTTTATTCCATTACAACTTCTAAACGCTCGAACCGATTTAAAAGTATGTAGTATTCTTAGAACCGTTATGTCATCCCGAGTGTTATCAGTAGCGCTTCCAATCTCGGTATACCGATATCTCGAAATACCAAGATCCCGCATGATTTAATCAGTCCCGCTCACTGCGAGATTGGAGTGCGGCATCCCGCGAGATTTGCGGGATTAAAAATTATTCCACCAAAAAAAGTGATTCGAAGGGAAATTATACAGTTAATCCAAAAAATGACGTTCAATTCGACATCCTTCGTCGAAGCTGATGATGACGAATGCCTCTTTCTATTGTGGCTAAAAATAATGCTCAGAGTCAAGCTGTTGATGCTGCCGACACGAAAGAAAACACTGCTACTCGAGCTCTGACATTGCAAGAAGAGCTAGAGCAAACGTTAAACTCTGCCGTGACAAGTATTTGTCCATCGCCCCGCCCGATTGAATTCCTCTTTTTCGAAACCATCATAAAGAAAGAGTTGTCAATCACACAATGCCCTAAAGTCTGTAGTGCCTACCAGCGTAGAAGCTGAGCGGGCGTTCTCCGCTGTCGGTTATCTTGCCAATAAGATACGAAGTAGTTTGGCTGGCGACACTTTGGGAATGTTGTGTTTCCTGCAAAAACACATCCAAAATGCAAAGTAAATTTATTTTCGAACTTGTTTATTTCAAATAAATATTTTTAACTTTAAGCATGCTATGTTTAACACCTCACTGATAACCACTATCACCATTTATCGAAAAATGCGGGATCCCGTTGTATCGGGATCCCGCGTCATTGTTTTTTTTTAATCTCGCCGCTAAGATACCGCCGATCCCGCATTAGCTCCCCAATAATATTTTGACATGACGTTTTAATTAATATAAATTCCAGTTGCACTTAAATCAAATATGTCATCTCTGGTAATAAATATTTACTAAAAGCAGTGGCATAGATTGCTGAATATATAAAAAAACTAGATACCATGTTAAGTTTCTTTCGATGCCACTTATTATAAAAATAGTTACTAACATTAAGCTTTTATGTGCCCAAACCGTCCACACCCGATAGTGATTGCGTCAAGTGGCAATGATAGCAAAAATTGTTTTTTTTAGTATTTTTTATTATTTCCGTAGTATTAAAATGGTATTTTCTCCAAAACCGATGTAGTATTTTCCTAAATACGACAGTATTATTTTTTTCTGACTCACGTGTATACCAGATACTTCAACTAAAATTTCACAAAATAATTTTGGGCCAACTAGGCATTTGTGTATCGAATTTCAAGTATCTAACTGCAATGTTTTGAGATTGAAGTATGACTAGCGCGCCCTCTGGTAGACCGATTTTAATTACAAACTTATCAAATCTTGCCTTGGCCGAATGAAGCCTGAATGCCACACTTCAGCTCAAACCTACGAATCATTTGGACGCTATCGCCGATAAATATACACCGACGCACAGCCACACAGAAGTGAGTTCACAATACTTTTTTCTGTTGGAAAAGTAAAAAACTTGTTCGGTCAAAAAACGTCCCGCGCATTGCAAGGAAAGTTTTAACAATATTTTATTGTGAAGCCATTTTAAGTACCAGAAAAAGGAGAGACTTGAAATGTAGTCGTAAAGTAATAAGTAATAAAAGTCGTAAGTAATTTTAAAAAATCGTTTTCGAGTTTATTCAAAATCTATCCCATTTTGTCTTGCCTAACCTACCGACAAGCAATGCTACGACCATTACGCAGTGATTAGGTCCGTTGTGGACGTTGTGGTAGGTCTCATATGCCCTGCGGCAAGCAGAGGCAAGTTTGTGCTAGCGCCATTAATGGCCTGATCGCAGTGGCTCCGCTTCGATAATGACAGACCAGCCACCACACGCGGCTACCTAAGATGACTATTTACAAATTGTTAAATATGAGTAATTGACCATTAATTCTTTATAAAAAATATCGTGGTAGGAGATGAAAAGCTTCTTTTGAAGATTCAGAATCTTCTTCTTCGTGTGTCTTCTCTTCTTTGGAGGATTAAAGTATTGTGTGTCTTCCTCAAAATTCAGTCGGTCTTGTGGCAAGGATTGCATTGGGGTACCCTTCTCCTTAGTCTTTTCGTCGAAAGCATCAGTATATACTACAGTGTCTACTATTTGCTGGAGATTTAATGCTCAAATCCCTTGGTTCCATCGACCTTGGTTCTTAATGGTGCCGTGGAGGTTAGGTGGTGTTGGCCAAACTCTATGACATCTGGCCAGCCCAACTCGGGCCTCTTGCCCACGTTTTTTTTGCGGTAAAAATCTACGGCTAATTCGCCGTATGTAGACGCGGTCGTCAATGTTGTATGGATCACTAAGTAAGCTTGTCCATAGACACACCAAAAACAGGGCGGGCAGCGCCGCCGTGTAAGTGAATACGCTGCGCTGATATATTATTGAATTACCAGAAATCCGAAGAAAGGGTGAGGAAACGATAATTGTCACCTCTGGTAACTCATTCTACTACCGGAAAGCCGTCTATGTGTCCGACACGGAATTGGGTTTCTCGTAGACAAGTCTCTCGTCAACAACATTGTGAAGATCGAAAGCATTTCGAACAGGGTGGCGTACTGTAAGGTTCCATAAAGTGCCATAAGGATGATTCCGAGTATAAACTCAAGAGTCATCAAAAGAATGCAAATCACCTGCATGTCCATAGCGATCCGTACAATAGTGACGACCGTGCCTACACACTGCCAACTAACCGTAGAAAAACTTGTGTGGACAAGGGGCCTCACGGCTCATCTCCTATCTGGTAGCCTCCTCGTAGAGGGGCTTACACTGGAATAGCCGCTGTGAGCTTCAGCAACGGCTGTAATTCTGCCGTCTAAGACGTCTGGGATCAGAAGATCGCGGATTCACGGCAATACCATTTGCGGGGCTGGGGGGTTGGTGAACTATCCGGTTTGCTAGGTAATGAATGCCCATGGCCGACTAAATGACCAGGGGGTATGGAGATGTATTTTTCCTTTGACAATGGAGGATAGTTGTTGACCTGACGTCTTCAACCCTTGAATCGATCCGCTGGCTAACCAATCCCGACTGACCGTGGCAGGCAAAAGGCGACTCGGTCCGCAAAATAGTCAAACTGAATAATTGTTTACGTCAAGTAGACGCCGCGCAAGCGATCTCGAACTCGTGACGATACCGGGGTACGGAGAGATCCGGCAAAATCTGAAAGAGAAGATGTGAGGCTACCCACTGTGTTCACTTAACAGTGCCATGCGGTAAGGTGTCGGACTGTCACGGGTGAGTTGGAGTAGCTAGATAGTGGACTGTGTTGTTCCTAAGTCTTACGTCTTTACGTTCACCCCAGGTTAAAAGAACGATTCATATCGTTATAACCTCCTGGGATAACGAGTTCGCCCTTTGTAGATGACACCTCGAAAGTTTTACTCAGGGCCGATATCTGGCAGGCTTATAAAGCTCTCCAGCGTGATATAGGTGCCGTATGTAGTTGAAGTAGGTACTAAGGTACCTCCCACAAATTGAGATTCATTTGTCCATATGCTGTTACTACAAAGTGAAACGTATGAGTCATGTACCAGTGGCCCAGAAATAATGATGTATATTGCATACTTTCGTCAGTTTAGGACGGATATGCAGCGTGTATAATACACCCAGACTTGTAGTCAGCAACGACTTTACATACCAGTGGTCATACACTATTGTACTCCGTACATAATCTATCATGGTGACACGTCTGGTCAGAATCGTGTGTCGGTCATTGGTCAAGAAGATCGTCATTGTCAGCAATGACTTTACATACCAGTGGTCATACACTTTTGTACTCCATACATAATCTAGCATGGTGACACGTCTGGTCAGAATCGTGTGTCGGTCATTGGTCAAGAAGATCGTCATTTATGGGGCTCATGTCTTTATTTTTTCCTGCTTTATTTTCCTCAAAATCGTTTATAATAATATGTTCAACTGGGTTCAACATTATATTCAACTAGGGTTATTTTTTCCATGATAAGTATTTTTTTCACAACGCATAACTTTCCTGTTCTAAAAATTCTTTTTTACTACAAATATACAGCGTATCAATAGATATACTATCCAACTACTATCACCGTGAATCTTACCACATGCCCGGATATTTTTTATCTTGATAAATTGTTGTGAGAGCCGCCATGATATAAACAATAAATCACAGCTGAAAATCCCACCACCAACGGCGTCTTTTGCGTCAAAACATTTCATGTTTCAAGAAAACAAATCATCTACCTCATGCCCCTCTCCACCCCCCTTTGGGGGCCTCCCTGTCGCCCCTCTTCTGCTTATTTTTCATAAATCGATGATTCCGGATACAGACAAGCAATCTGTTAACTCATACATTTTATAAAAGATTCAGGCGGGCAGATCACATGAAAAGTACTGTTTGAAACATTATCGCCTTTTACATTATTATCTCTGTATACATTCAATTTTATAGATCCAATTAACTATATCTATGTAAACAATACAATACAATACAATACAATCAACTACTCCAGTAGATAGGCATTCCTACACTTGGATGCGTCACAAAATTAAATGCTAAAAATTTCATTATTATAAACATAACTATCGTGATAGTTGTCATGGCTGTAATATTATATTCAATATTACCTACATACAAATAATCAAAATATGCTAATGTGATGAGTCAGGGAGAATAATATATTAAAATAGAAATGCAAATTCTATGTAGAATAATCAAAAAATATATATTTTATTGCCAATCCAGCAATATGCCTTCGTATTTTTTTTTAAAATGAATTTAATTATATGAAAATTAGAATGTCAGCTATCATAATACCATTATGTTTAAAACTTTACGCATTTCATTAATCATCAACATGGAAAATAAACTCAGAATTTTCAAACTCCCTTATACCATAAATTGGGTTTCTTACCAAATTATGTATAATTATCTTTTTAAATTGGTCCTCTCCAAGGCTTTTCATTTGCTCTGGAATCTTATTATAGAAGGACAAATTTTGGTGAATAAAACTGTTTCGCACTTTGCTAAGTCGCTGTCGGTTTATGTGGAGATTGGATTTATTCCTCGTATCGTGATGATGAAAATCACTATTCACCGGAGCTTCTGTTAGGTGTCTACGAGCGTACATAATATTTTGGTAGATGTAAGAAGAAAATAGAGTCATTATTCCTGATTTTACAAATAGCGGCTTACAAGAACTTCTTGGTGAGACTCTATATAAACTGCGTACCGCTCTTTTCTGGAGGAGAAAAATTCTTTTTGAGTTTGGTGCCATTCCCCAAAACAGTAGGCCATACGTTATTAGGGAGTGGAAATATGCAAAATAAACGGATTTAGCTGCATCAAAACCGCATAAACTTCTTATCTTTCTAATGGCGAATATGGCACTGCATAAGTTTTTACTAAACATCAATATTTGTTGTATTTTTGTGGTATTAAAATGGCTATTTTCCATTTTCATATAGTAGGTATTGTTTTATAGGGCAGAATTTACAAATTATTTGTGTCGCTTGTATAAGAGATACAGATTAAAACCAAAAATTCACAATTTAGGTTCGACCCAACGACGCAACTGTGTACCGAATTTCAAGTATATAAGTCCAATTTTCGAGATTGAAGTATGACTAGCGCGCCCTCTGTTAGACCAATTTAAACCACAATCTTTTCAACTCTTGCCATGATCAAATTATACTTGCATGCCAAAATTCAGCTCAATCGGGTGAAACATTTGGGCGCTATCGTGGAGATATATACACACACACACACAGTCAGCGAGACAGACATACATACAGACATGCAGGCATCTTGCGGTGTCGACTACAACGGGCGAGCCCGTCACCACAGGACGTTTTAACGATTAGTCGTTCTGTCGCCCTGCAGTGAACGTAGAAGACTTTGGACAGTACAATTCTACGTCCAGCTACGTCACAACCCGTGAGAGTCCAACGCCTTACCGCGAGTGAGCCAGGAATAAACCCGGCGGGCTCGAGATACTCGCGCCCTCACTTCCAATTGTGACCAGATTTCTCCGGTCTCTCGATTGGTTCCGAGTTCGAGGTCGCTTGCGCGGTGCTCTCCCTTACGAAGCGGTGAAACGGAGTGCACCGAATCTTAAGCGGACCAAGGCGTCCTTTGCCCGACTCTGAACCGGGATCGGATGGACAATGGTCATTTCAAGAGCAGTCGCCGTAAGGTAGACAACTACCCCCGCTCTCTAGGAAACAATACAGTTCCCAGACTCCCCCGATTGTTAGTCGGAGAGCACAATCGATTGGCTTGCGCCGCTCGGTGCGCAGACCGTCCAGGAGCGCCAGAGGATTGATTCCCAGGGGAGACTGGTTGACCCAGGCTCGCACCCCATGCGTGGAGGCCATCGGATGGGTGTTGACCCGTGAGTGTGACCGACCCTGAACAGAATGGGTCTTCGTGGCCAACTCAGCAAGGGCCCATTAGCTCCCTGCACAGACATGCAGACAGAGTTCGATCGGCCCTGTTCAAGACCTGTGACGTCATAACGCGCTATTAGATTAGCTTTGTGCGGAGAATCTCATGAGACGAGTCCCCGACCCTGGCTTGCATGTGGCAGGTTCGACTTCTCCCTGCAAGGCTTGCTGAGTGTACTCGAAATTGCTGGCGTAGTCGCAACTACCTCCTACTCCAAGGAAGTCCTCTGGGAGTTGTAATCCGCGCGGTGACGCAGTGACCCGGGGACCCAAGGACGGTTGGTAGAATCAGCTGGGCCAGGACTCGCGCAACTGGTCTCTTCGCGCGGCTGTTCCGGTGGCTTGGCATTGGGACTAAAAGTTCGCGGATTTTAATTATGTTTCTTGAGTAGTGGTGGTAATGTATATTTTTTGTATAAAGTGCCAAGTACTGTCATTTAAAAGTATGCACTCTACGTACAAAATATAACATGATATACCACTTACATACTTGTCTGTAAAAAGTTTATTTTTAACAAGTTTTCTTCATTTTACATCGATTCATTTCAAAAATTACGAAGGCATATTGACAATATAATTATTTTAGTTTTACTATTCTACATAGAATTTTATTTATTTATTTTTATTTATTGCTCCACAAAAAAAATACACCGTTAGCACTTAACATTGATTGTCTTGCTCCTAACTAGGCGGAGCCTGTTCTAAGGAGAACACCAATACAAATGATTAAAAAATACATACTAAAAATAAAAAAAAATAATCAAATCAAGTTAAATTCCAAACTAAAAATATTTTTTTTTTAATCAAATCAAGTTAAAATGAAATTCTCACTACACCAAAATAATATTAGAACTATAGACAAGTAATACTAAATAATAATAATAATAATAATATATAATAGCAATAATAAATAATCATTTATAATAATAACTAATAATATATAAGAATTAATAAAAATACCTGTATAAAATAAATAGAAAATAAATTTATTTGGCATTACTATTTTAATATGTTATTCTTCCTGCTAATCAATCACATATTTTATAGTATATTCTGATTATTTATATGTAGGTAATATTAAAACTATAACGATAGCTATGTTTTTAATAATTGCATTTTTTGCATTTAATGTTGTGACGCATCTAAGTGTAGGAATGCCTATCTACTGGAGTAGTTGATTGTATTGTATTGTAGTGGTATAGTTATAGATTATGTATATAAATAAACATGTAAACATTGTTATTCTTAGCGTAAAATAATGTATGCTTTATGGGCGATAGTAATGTTATAATATAATAACGAACTATAAACTTTAACGAATAAACATTACTTCATTAAAAGGTAACACTAAATTTTAAAATATCTTATATATGGCTTATTGAGGATACATTTACTTGGAAAAGGTCAAATTTGAGCGAAATAAGACTGGTTAGCGTAGGCACCAAGTCTGGTTACATACCGACAGACGACAGACACAGACAGCGACAGACCTACATACTAAGTGAATTTCCTTATCACTGTTCACTACACTTTTACACGATCTGATAGATAAATAATAATAGCGGGTGCACTTTGTAAAACGCTAACACGTAATTTAATCTGGCCCAGTTCGATGAGGCAGCCTTCCTGACCGGATTATCAATTTAAAATCCATCGTTCTCCATCGCGTATAATATTTTATAGCCACAACAGCGTCAACGGCCACCTAAGTATGCTCTCTCAGCTCGTGGCTAAGATAAGTATCAAATCGCCCGAGAAAACCAGCCAGTTGGGCAAGAATGGCACATTTTATGCGGACCTCTTAAATTTTATCTATTAATATGAATATAACAAGTAAATTTGCACTTTTCGACGTTTCTTACGTCTCCAAAACTATCCAAGAGTATGCAAAGCTCATGACAAAATTTTAACAACAAAAAAAACCGACGACATTTTTTTTTTAAGTTCAGCAGCCACGTCATGTAAGATGATACTTATAACGGGCTATCATAACTGAATAAATATACAAAATTTCGTGTCTTTGTTGTTGACCGTTGAGAAGTCCTCTGAGAAGAACCCAGGATGTAGAATCAGGTCATGCTTATCATAAATAATGCATTGTCATCGGAATTGAACCAACATGTAAATTTTCAACTTCATATGATAATATTTGATGAGTTCCATCAATTCCTTATGAATCCCATCATCAGAACAGGATTTTGATAAAAATGGGACTAATCTGGAAATACATCCTTTCAAATAGAAAAAGAATTTTTTAAATCGGTTCACAAATGACATCACATCACAAATCGGTCACAAATGAGTTCTTAGGTAGGTACCCAACATTAAAAAATAAGATGCAGCCGAATTGATAACCTCTTCTTTTTTTATTACAAAATTTTGAGGCTGTGCTGTTGACCGTTGAGGAGTTCCATCTTTAGAAGCCAACCCTGAATGCCGCAGTCCTGTATTGATGAAACTTAGAACGGGCTGTCGTAATTAAATGCATATACAAAATTTCATGTCATGTTGACCGTTGAGGAGTCACCTCGACGGGAGCCAGCCCTGGGTGGCAGCAGCCATGACATAAAGAAACTTAGAACGGGCTACCATAACTGAATGAGTATACAAGATTTCGTAATATAAAATCGAAGACTATCGCGGTTGTTTGACATTATAAATAGGATAGAAAACGAATTTACCGCGTGAAATTTGTAGGACCCGACGTTTCGGTGACGTTGCAGCCGCCGTTGTCTAGGGTAGACTTCTACCCTAGACAACGGCGGCTGCAACGTCACCGAAACGTCGGGTCCTACAAATTTCAAGCGGTAAATTCGTTTTCTATCCTATTTATAACAAGATTTGGTGTTTGTGCTGTCCCCTCGTCGGGAGCCAACCCAGGGTGTAGAATCAGGTCATGCTAACTATAAAAAATGCATTGTCATCGGAATTGAACCAACATGTACATTTTTCAACTTTATTTGATAATATTTGGGGAGTTTCTTCAATTCCTCATGGACCATAATCATCAGAACAGAATTTTGATAAAAATGGGACCAATCTGTAAATATATCATTTCAAATAACAAAAGATAACCGCTCCTTTTTTCGAAGTCGGTTAAAAATAAAACACACGCGTCGCTTACGTTGTAGGAGTAATTGCGCCTGAATGTTTTAGAAATCAGATTAAAGCCTGGATGTCCAAGGCAATGAGCAACTTTATTGAGCCTAAATTATAAATTGATTTTGCTTAAAAACTTTTTAAAATCAGTGCCTATATTTTTCAAAAAAAGTGTAGAGACAAAAGTTCATCAGATATGGTCGTTCCCAGGTATCATGTGAACGCTTTCGGCTGCTTGCTAGCAGTATTTTTTCAATTTTCAATGCCTATTACAATATTTGAAAATTATTTTTTCATTATTGGTCTGCCAACATTATCAAATCATTTTTTACACATTTCGTAAACCTAATCCCTATTATTAATTATATTTAATAATCGATTGGAGCAATTTGATACGTGATATATTTTATAGTATTGATTAATTAGTTTAATTACGCCTAACTATCCCATAATAATTATTAACAATTTACTTTTATCATCATTTTGAGAAATCTATCAAACGTTATGGTATTTAATTGTAATAATATTACCTTAAATACTTACACAAAATTCGAAACAAAACGCTATTTATCAATATGAAAAATTATCGATAAACTATAGCAAGTAATTTAAAATATAATAAAAATATCAAAATATCATATTTTATGATATGTTCATGTTTTATGATAGGTATTTTACAAAGATTATTTGCAGACTGACAGACTGACAGACGCATTGACATATCAATGACCTAGTTTTTATAGTAATGATTAATTTGTACATACATTGTATTCCTAACATTATTAGATATTATTTTTATTCTCTTTTAACATATGTAGTTTGAAGTATGCACAAGCCACTGTTAGGTTTTTCTTGGTACGCTTGCCTTAGTACGGGCCTAGGCCTAGTTAGGCGGCGTTGATCTAAAGAAGGACTGGGCTGCGGCACTCTCTTTTTTGCTACTATTTACAACGGAGCCTCTAATGATATTATGTAATGTACTGTAGTTTAAAAATGCGCATTTCTTTAAATAAATAAATATATAATTAGATCAATAAAAAAAAAATAAATATAGAAATACAATTATTAGGTATTAAACAAATGGTCCAGAATTGTCCAGAATATAATCAAAGTATGATGACAATATATTAATAATATTAACGAAAGTAAAAAAAGTCTGTTTTATTATTTTCAGTTTCTATATTTTTTTATTTGTATTGTATAGTAGCGTATTAATATGTAGCGTATTAGTATTTTAAGCATTAACTGTAAGCTATATATCAATGATTACCTATCCTACTACTATTATAAACGCGAAAGTTTGTAATAATGTATGTATGGATGTTTGTTACTCTTTCACGCAAAAACTACTAAATTGATTTTGATGAAACTTTACAATAATATAGCTTACACATCAGAATAACACATAGTCTATAATTTTTAAAGATAGACAGTTTTCTATCATCATTATCACAATTTTCCATCACCACGCGGGTGAATTAATAGATGAGCGCATTCGGTGATATTGATAGATGAGCGCAATGTTAACCACAGTTAGATTTGTCATTCACCGCTCGATTAACCAACCGGGCCAATCGTTCAATTATTCAAATCGGCCGGTGATTCAGTGTGTGCGCCTAGTGACGTGCCTCAAATTCCTGTCACATCACCGGGATGTCGATAAAATGACGGGAATGTCGTTAATTTTTGATCCGTCGACATAGATCCGCTGCGACCGCGATAAAAGTGAGACAATCTAGCGCCTACTACCTAAACGTCGATAAGAAAAATCATAGATGAACCAAAACGAGGATTGACAGATAGCTCTATAGATCACATAGATCTGATAGCATCAAAACATATTTTTGACACCTAGAAGTAGTGATTTTTTAAAAGTAAACAAAAACTACTCTATCAGCCCCCTGCATAATGCTATGATCTAATGCTATATGAGAGGTGTCAGTTACAATGGGTGAACCCGTCACCCCAGGGAGTTATAACGACATCGAGCCATTCTGTCTCCGATGGAGTGTACGCAAAACACTTTGCGGACAATACAATCCACAGTCAAGCTACGCCAACAGCCCGTAAGAGTCCAACGCCCTACCTCGAGGCACTAGGAAGAGGAATAGCGAGCTGACCTCGCACCCTTACTACTAGATTTGGACGGATTTCTCCATCCGTCAGTCTGGTCACAGATTCGAAGTCGCTTGCGCGACTTAAGTTCCTTAATTAAGTTCGAATTTATCGCGGACAGAGGCGCCCTTTGCCTGCCACACGGGATCGGGTGGCCAACAGGTCGTTTCAAGGAAAGATGATATCAGGTCAACAACCACTCCCACTGCGTTTGAGATCGTTTGAGATCGTTTCTAGAAAACCCCCCCTTCCCCCGGTTATTCGCTGGAGTGCAAAGTCGATTGGGCGCAAACCGCCCAACAGCACTCTAAATCTTTCCCCAGATGATCCGATCCACTTGTCCACGACACAGCCTAGACAGAGTCCACAGAGTCCTTTTGTAGGTTCGTCCCTCTTCGAGAAGGCTACCGGATGGGAGTTGAATTCCAAAATTTTAAATAGGCCATAGCCCAAGGTGCACGGAAACGTTGACTGCCGCTATATATCAGATAGATCTAAAGCTATTTGTGATTTGTCGACTACAACGGGCGAACCCGTCACCCAGGAAGTTTTAACGATAATAATCGTTCTATCTCCCTGAGGTGAGCGTAGAAGCCTTTGTGGACGATACAAATCTACCGTACCGCAAAAACTACGATCCCGCCAGAGACCAACGCCTTTCGGAGAGGCACTAAAAAGGTAATCCAGTGGGGCTACCTCGCCCTCTGGCTACCAGTTTCGGCCAGATTTCTCCGGCCTCCCGACTGGTTACGGGTTCGAGGTGCTTGTACGGTCCTCTCCCTTACATAGCGGTGATTTAATGTCTACCGAATCTATCGCGGACCACGGCATCCTTTGCATCGGGTAGCCGATTGGTCGTTTCAAGAGTAGTAGCCGTAAGGTTATCAATTATATATAGCCCCCGCTATATAGGAAACAAATCCTTCTACTCCCCCAGCTCAGTCGGAATGCACAGTCGATTGGCTAACGCCGCACGGGGCGCAAACCGTCCAGGAGCGCCCGAAGGTTGATTCCCATGGGAAACTGGCCCGCAGGCCAGAGTCCTGCCCGGGCTCGCACATCTGCGTGAAGGCTGTTGGTTGTATGTTGACCCGTAAGTTTGGCCGACCGTACACGCATGGGTCTTAGCAGCCGCGGATCTATATAAGGGCTTATTGGGCTGTAGCCCAGGGTCCCGTGGATATAAAGGGCCCCGGCGCCCACTGAAAACAATGGACAATGTCAAACTATCGACTAAATCATTTATAATTTCTTTCCATAAATTGTAAAATAAAGGACTTTGCAGCACAACAATGCATAAAGGTTGCTTTATAATTTATATACATAATAACAACCTTTATAATAACCTGTTGATTTCTTTTGCAATAACTATTTTTATTTTTTTTATTATTTTATTCATAAAAATAACATCTATGTTTGTAATAGTATTATTCTCCCTGACTCTTAAATCACATTAGTATATTTTGATTATTTGTATGTAGGTAATATTGAATATAATATTACAGCCATGACAACTATCACGATAGTTATGTTTTTAATAATTAAATTTTTAGCATTTAATTTTGTGACGCATCTAAGTGTAGAAATGCCTATCTACTGGAGTAGTTGATTGTATTGTATTGTATTGTATAGCCGTTGAGTTTCCCACTAAGACTAGTGCCTTGTCAATGGGTAATTAGTAATGAATATTTGTGTAAATTTTCCTTTTTTTAACTAGCTTTACAATTAATTTAATTACTTACATTATTTATATCATATTATTATTATATATTGTTTTACTTAGTTTGCCTAGATACATTATTATTTAAGCAGCCTAATAGCTCATGTTTTAACGTTGTCTTAAGTACGTTTTTGCTATAAGATTTGTCTATTTTTAGTGAAAAGAAAATGTCTTACAAAGCTGTTTGTGTATCTGTCATATTGAATAAATAAAATATTTTATTGTTCTCTTTTTTTCCTATACCGTGAACCATTATATAAAACAGTTTTTTGACAAAATGGCAATTAGTTGTTTAATTAGGCATATTAGTAATATTAGCCCAGGGCCCCACACACTCAAGGTCCGCCCCTGGGTCTTAGTGGCCTAACTGGAACAGAGCCCATTATCTCCCTGAAATCTAACGCTATGCTAATTCATGACAATGCGATTTAAATTGTGTGAGCATTTGTATTGGCGTTTTGCATGAAAAACTACTCCTTGATCGGCCCCGTCGAGTGATTGCGAAACGTCAGGTTCGAATCAAAAATCACTCTCAGATACTTCGTTACCGTCGCATACTGCAGCGCCACCCCTCAATACCTCCGAATACGTCATACTCGAGTCTAGATTATTCCTTGTAAACGCATGGGCCTAACTCTCTTTTTCTTCGTACGGTTAATGAAATCCCATTAGCGAGCCGCAGTTTAATGAGCGAAGATGCAGTAGTGTTAATTAATTCGACGAATCGGTGGATTATTAGTTTGATCTCAGATCTTAATGACCTTGGTGGCTATTGCACTTTTTCACTCGTGACAAATGGGAAAGCTTTGACTTATGCAGATTGACGGAGTTGCCATACTTATTAATTTTTATTGATATAATTTATAGTTTTATCTGTCGCTGTCGAATCTTTAGGATCGATCCGACACGTAGACCAAGTCGTAGGCGAAATAATAAAGTATAATGGACAAATTCCGGTGTAGTTACTTGTATCTTTAGATTTGTGGCCACCGGATTTACACCATAAAGATGTGAAGTAGACAGATATGCAGTAAAATGGAATGTCACGGTTTGCGCACCGTGCGGCGTCAGCCAATCGGTTGTGCTCCCTGACTAATCACTGAAGGAATGTGGAGACTATGAAGACTATGGGGTTTTTTTATGAAATATTTGTGGTTCATGTATTTATCCATATACATACATACATAGTTTCGGAATGTACTCAATCTGACCTTTCATTTGACACTAAATACTATATATTTGTATATAGTATTTCATCATAGTTTCATAGTTTTAAAAAAATCTTATTAGTACCTATCTCATGTTCAATGTAGCGGCGTTCGTAGTAGTATAACAGTATTGCTGCGCACTTTAGATGGCACTTTAAATTATTTTATCTGGAAATAAAATTAGAATATAATAACAAACGAATTTCTAAATCATAGCTCAAATTATTTTAATAATATTTGCATATATCGATAGTGTAGAACAGTACTGGTACATTTCAAAATCGTCCATTTTGAGGAAATGGCAATTCTATTTTTTAAAAATCATTACTAAGTCTATGTACAAAAAATTAATATGTTTTATATATCAAAATATGTGAGTTTAAGCAAGCTATTATAATTATGTTAAAGTGTCATGGCGTTTTTAGTGTTTACTGAGTTATAGCCTAAAATTCTAAATGTTCCAGTCTTATTCTAGACCAAATCATTAAAACCTAGCAGATTAATGGAATATATTGAAATGTTCCAGTCTTATTCTAGATCAAATCATTAAAACATAGCAGATTAAAAGAATTTGAAACGATCCATTACTGTTTGTGAAGACTTCAACACCTCTCTTTTTGCATCGGAGGTTAAAAACGGTTGTCTTAACTTTATATTAAATTAACAAAAAGCCATTTCCAGCTATAAAACAGTATTTTATTCAATTCACAAACAATCGTCAAAAGTTTTACATTTCCATAAATTGTTATGGTAATAAAATCTTCGTATTCTATGTAGGTACATATTTTTCACATAAAATAACGTTTTAAAATAACTGAAATTCAACTTTAAAAAATCATCCTAAATATCTTATTTTAATTCTTATCTAATCAGACGTCTGTAGTCCTTCGTAGTAAGACCAATATACTTTCGGAATAGCATTCGACTTACAAAGTGCTAAAAGATCTTTTTGCTTTGCTGCTGAAATAGTAGGCCTAACCGTAAATTTTTTATTTAGTTCCAAAACTGGCTTGCTTCTCATTTTCTGACGTACATTTATTTTCTGCATATTTCTGTCCTCGTACGTGTATGAATATTGCAAAAATGTAGGATTTTCAGGTTCCACCGAAAATTTTCTAACATCGTTCCAAACTATTTTTTCCCCGTCCAGATTATGTGTGAAATTCTTTCCAACCAGTTTACTTAGTCTTTTTAAATCAAGAATGTCGTCAAAGTTTAGATTGATGACTTGGTATAGATTACCATTCTTCTTAGCACCAAGTACAATTGAATTCCACTGAGCTGGGATATAAATTGACCCATTTTTTAAAATACGTTTCTTTTCTTTCTCAATCATCGCATGTACACTGTCACCTTCATTTTGAGTGTGACCCACTACCAAATATTTGTGGGTTATCGATTTAATACCCAGATGTTTTATGCAGTAGAGGTATAGAGACATCAGATATTAATTTTTATTTTGTGCAGAACAGTTGTCTGTATAAAATATGACATGTTTTCCCACACAATGTTCCTTTAGGTATTTAAATATACATGTACCAACTTCGTCGCAACCCTTGTCATCCAAAGATTCATCCCACAAGTAGCAATAACCCTTTTTATTAACAATATCATATACCGTGCAATTGTAAACGTTAAGACGACTCTTATAATAGAAAAGAGATTCGTTTCCACAAGGTGTTTGCAGCACTGCTTGCAAATCAAAACATGCAACAACTCTATTTTCATTATCTTCTTTTGCCAAGGCAATATCATTTTCTTTTTCGCTTCGACTCAGTTCCTTTTGCTTCTGATGAGTATTGAAGTCTTCTTCGAGGGACTGTTTTTCTAAGCCGGTAGCATTCTTGTAGGTAGAGCACAAAGAACAAGCATCCTTTTTAGGCTCGTAAAAGGAAATATTGAATTCTGTTCGGAATATGTTTCTGTACATGCTCTCAGTCACACTAGTTAAATTTTTACTTTTACAATAAGTAATGTAGTGTCTGTATAATATTTTCAAATTAAGGTCACCATCGATGTATGTTTTTCTTGTATTTTCCCTACAATAGTGGGATTCTTTCCGTGGATATGAATTTATATGGTTCCTCACGCTTTCTTTAACCAGATCGGGTACAATTCTGCCCTTCTTATGATGTTTGCCTCTTTTGTCTCCATCCAAAATTCCTTCTGGAGATACTTTTTTAATGGTGGTGGAAAGAAAGGAGTGTCCTATGTCCAAAGTATGAGTGAACATTTTTTTGCATACTCTTATTCTTTCTGAATTGACTACAAAATGATATCCATTATTGAGAGAACGTTTGCTAGTTTCTTTGTGAAGTGAATACTTTGGTTTGATTATACTCATACATTTGTTAACAAAATCACGCTGTCTTTCCAGGTTTCCAATATTCCAAAACTGGTCAAATATTTTTTTTCGGTTTTCCATGGAGATATTTTGTGAACATTTCAACCGACATGTTTCGTTGCAGCCTGCTCTCATTTTCCTTTCAGGTATAGACTTTCCAGTGACCGTCTTATAACGCTTACCTGTATTACGAAGTTTTTTTTTATTATTAGCCTTCCATTGATCAGGTTTTCTAGGTCTCTTTTTGGTTAATGGCAACTCATTATCACTCTCAGAACTAGACGAAATAATAATATTTGGCTTTCTTTTCAAACCAGGCAGTGTAGAAATTCGAAACTCTTCATTCAGAGCATCCGGCGAAAGTGGTATACTGTTGATCGAATCATCTTCTGCTTGATTAGTCAAAATATTGAGGCAATTTCTATTGTTTAGTGCTTCGTTGGAATGTTCAGTATCTGTGAAAAAGATTAAATAATTAATTTAAATAATTGCAGGACTAATCCGCCCAGAAGTTGTAACTGCAGTAAACAATAATTTTTATTATTTCAGCTTACAACTTTGTCTGAAAATTGTTTTACATACCATTTGAGATATTCCGCATATTATTTTTCGAAATCGCAGGACTAATCTGACCATAACTCGTAACTTCGATAACGGCATCCACTGTAGTATAATTTGTATTATTGAAAAATTCAGCGTTGCCTGGAAAGAAAAGAAAAATGTTATGAGTTTAAATATTTTTGACTGATGGTACTTTAGTCGTTATTTTTAAAAACAAAAATTATTTTTAAAAACTAACAGCCGTTTAACTTCACCTTAATATTTTCAAGTATCCAAAAATAGTTAAATAAATTTAAAGTATAGCTTACTTGTCCCAGTGTCATCAGTCGAAATAATTTGAATGTTCATTGGAATTTCGCACAACAATCCAGGTTCGGAATTCGTTGGATCATTTGCATTTTGTGTCCACAACAACAGTCCAGGTTCTAACTGTGTCCGCTCATCTTCAGAATTTTTTAGAGCGCTCAGCTGTATTGGAGGCTCCAAATTGATATTGTAGGGCCAATATGAACGTGCACTTGTAGTCATAAAGCATTAGGCCGGACGACGCGCGTAAGGATGTCCAACAAGTCGACGTTGTTTATCGATAATTTACTCAAATCAAATCAAATAATTTATTCTCTTAAAAACTTATATGTAGTTGCGTAGACATTGTATCATTGCTTAAATTTATACTTCTTTTATTATTGAATTCCCTATAATGTTGCCGAACAAAATGAAAAATATTTATTATTTAGAATGTCGTACAAAAATACATCGGGATTTTTTATAGAAATCGATTTTTTTAACCATTTTTTTTTAAATGTGGAGTATCTTGATTTGTTATTTTAAATGGCATTAAACGTGAAATTCTTCGTGTCGCTTTCATCACTATCATTATAATGAGCTTGCAGGGAATTCAAGAGAAATCAATAATGACTAAGCCAAAACATTACAGTCTTGCGAAATACATAACTGATTAATTGAAATATTCTGATAGATAAAAGTAGCGATTGCAAAATATTTAACGACCAAATTCAAGCATTTGTGTCATTGTCACCTAATTAAATGTAGCTCTGTAATCAATTGTAGTTTACCGGTAGTCAGTTAGAGTTTGTCTGTCGAGCAATGCGATGCCTTATAATTTCTAACAGTACAACTAAGGAGGATTTACAATCCTCAATGGAGATATTATTTTGTAACGTGGAATTACTAAAGTTGAAGGGCGATATTAACATACAAACTCGGTGTCTTATCCATAACGTTTTGACATTTATTGACGAACTTAAAAGAGGATCTATATCGATCCAACCATCGATCCATCATAATCCATAGATATTCCATCGATACATCGATAATCTATCTACTGCTATTATTATTTTTAAAACACGCATCCCCATAGTGCGAGCGAAAGACAGCGAGTGTGAGCGAGAGGTCCGGCCTAATGATTTATGACTCCAGGTGCACGTTGATTTTGGCCGTACTATAGGTGAATGTTCCTCCGGCGCCGTAGAAATAATTTGAATGTTCATTGGAGTTTCGCACAACAATGGAGGCTCGGAATTCGTTGGATCATTTGCATTTTGTGTCCACAACAACAGTCCAGGTTCTAACTGTGTCCGCTCATCTTCAGAAATTTTTGGAACGCTCAGCTGTGTTGGAGGCTCCGAATTGATAGGTGAATGTTCCTCCGGCGCCTTAGAAATAATTTGAATGTTCATTAGAGGAGCTTCGCACAACAATGCAGGCTCGGAATTCGTCGGATCATTCGTATTTTGTGTCCACAACAACAGTCCAGGTTCTGACTGTGTCCGCCCATCTTCAGAAATTTTTGGAGCGCTCAGCCGTGTTGGAGGGGCCAGAGTGATTGGTGAATGTTCCGCCGGTGGCATCATACAAAATGAAGCACCTGAAATAATTATACAAAGTTTCAAGTTCATAGCGTGAATAGTTCACGAGATAAGATCCAGTTCCAAACTGACGGACAGACACCTGGCTGATTTTCTTACATGCCAGCATACGGTGCTACGGAATCCTAAACATTATCAATATAACTTAATACTTATGTTGAATGGATTTGCACTATAAATCTTCCTAATATTGCACAATAATCGTACAAAGAAAACATCGTTGATCGATACAATCGATCAATACAAAAAAATTTGGTTACGATAAATACCTATGTAATTGAGGTTATGTGAGTGAAACTTACCCTTCTTATAATCACTTGGATAATCCATCTTGCCTTGAGCCATCTCCACCATAACCTCCGTTCTCGTCTTCGATCTTCTCATAGCTGATGTTTAGCAATTCTACAAAAATCCACGACATTCACAAAAATCTATCACCATTCACGAGAATAACCTCAAAGCTCATGTCCAGTTTAGAGATGCTTACTTTATAATCAACCACACAAACAACAATTCCTAATTTTAGTAAAGTCTTATCTCTTTCTAAATCAATATTGAAAGACAGAGAGGTGTCTTCCATTGAGCACAGGTGTCAGCAATAAAGTGGCTTTTGTTTAGACTGACAAGTACCGAGAAAAAACGTGTGACCTTGCCTGTGGCTCAGTTCAGTACCAGTACATTTCGAAATATTCCAATTCATCTTTTAAAGTTGAATGTTGTAGGGGAACATTTCTGAATGTTCCAATACAGTAATATTTTTATGTTAGCAATGCATTCAGTTATTTATCCGAACAAGCAAATTAGAGGATGTTGGAGTGGCGACTTGACTTGTCCCGATACTGTTTTAGATGAAGAAAAATATAACGAAAAATTTGGCATTCATAACTCAAAACCGCCTTTTTTTGAAATGTTCCAGTACTGTTCTACACCATCGATATGTCAATTCTTAACGTGGTATACAGGTTTAAATACGTAATAATTACTTACTTAAGTTCAGGTAGACCAATACATGGTCGTATTATGTATGTGGTGTAATCAGCCTATATAAAAATAGATGGCACTCATAATTGAATGTTATTATTATTATCGTTGGTTAAACTTTTAGATTTTTATAATGGAACAATCCTATATAAAAAAACCCACCATTATGCGTATTCGTGTGTTTCTACTCTTTATTGTAAAACTTCACAATGGGCGGGTTGATTGTCACTTGACAATCTCTTACAACCAATCCTACTATGATGTGTTTACATGTATGTGGGTAATATGTGTGTAAGTGTGTGTCTTGTTATTGCATTCGATCGACAGAACTAAACATGGAATTCCGTTAATTTTATTTCAACGAAAAATGGCGACCCAGGTGGGAATCATACCCGGGACCTTACAATGTAGGATCAGGCGACCTAGCCAGTACGCCACCGGGCCACGTCATCATTATCAATGCTATTCCACAAAACATCAAATCAATGCAACAACCAAGCACTGGCTCAAAAATAAATGCTATTACGGCTCGAATGACTTTTTAAACGATTTCCAATTCTCCAACATTTTAAACTTTAAATATTTATATATAATTCTAGCTCTAAATCTGACAAACCGTAAATAGCTTAATAATTCCAGATTGACATTTTAATTTAAAAACAAACTGATATTTGATAAATATATAGGTAGACTAGCTGTTGCCCGCGGCTTCGCACGCGTTAAATTTGGGTTAAGATAGATCCCTTTTTCCCAATCAAGTGGTAACTTTTGCGTGTAATATATAAAGGTATCCAACGTCCTTCTCTGTACTCCTGTCAATATTTACTTCATGATGATCAACTAAGTAATTAAGGCGTGAACATTTGACGATCGCGGTGCTGGCGCTACGCATGTTATTGAGACAAATGATGAATTTATAATAAGGTTCTAGCGCCTTCTCGCGTCCGGGAACCGTCAGGCGCAACTCAGATTCTATTTTGATTTTTAGCGTTATTTACCCCTTCCTACCCCCTTAATGGTAAATTTTAGAAAAATATGAAACATGCATTTGCTTATTTGTTTAATATCATTTAAATCCCTTTTCGCCCCATTAGGGGGGTTGAATTAAAAAAAACGATATACGTATTTGCCTAAATGTTTATTAGATAATTCCTACAAATTCCATCTAATATCGTTTCTCCATACAAATTTTAAACCCCTTTTCACGCCTTTAGGGGTTGAATTGTGAAAAAACACGAAAGACGTATTTGATTATTTGTTTATTAGAGTAATCCTACAAAGTCTCAAAATAAAAAGTCCATCTAATATCGTTTCTCCATAAGAACTTTAAAACCCCTTTTTACGCATTTAGGGGTGAAATTACAAAAAAATACGAAGTTCATCTAATATCGTTTTTCCATACAAACTTTGAAACACCTTTCCACCCCTTTAGGGGTTGAATTTTAAAAAAATACGAAAGACCTATTTGCTTATTTGTTTATTAGAGTAATCTTACAAAGTTTCAAAATCGTACAAAGTTTTGAATTAAAAAGTCCATCTAATGTCGTTTATCCAAACAAATTTTGAAACTCCGTTTCACCCCTTTAGGGGTTGAATTTTTAAAAAACATAAAATACCTATTTGCTTATTAGTTTATTAGAAAAAACTTACAAAGTTTCGAATTAAAAAGTTAATCTAATATTGTTTATCCAAAAAAAAAATATATATACACTGTTTCACCCCTTTAGGTCTTGAATATTGATAAAACATGAAACACTTGTTTCCCCCTTAAATTTATTAGAGTTTCTTTTCCCCCTTAAATTTAGTAGAATTTATTCTTACAAAGTTTTGAATTAAAAAGTTCATCTATATCGTTTCTCCATACAAATTGTATAACCCCTTTTCACCCCTTTAGGGGTTGAATTTTGAATAACCACGAAAGACGTATTTTCTTACCTTTTTATTAGAGTAATGCTTCGAAGTATCGAAATAAAAAGCACATCTAAATTGTTTATTTATACAAAGTTTGGAACCCTGTTTCACCTCTTTAGGGGTAGAATTTCATATTTTCATATTTGGTTATTAGAGTAATCTTAAAAGTTTCGAATTAAAAAGACCATCTATATCGTTTTTCCATACATATTTTATAACCACTTTCCACTCCTTTAGGGGTTGAGTTTTGGAAAAACCACGAAAGAAGCATTTTGTTATTTTTTTATTAGAGTAATCCTACAGGAATTCGAAATAAGAAGCACATCTAATATTGTTCATTCATAGAAATTTTGAAACTCCGTTTCACCCCTTTAGGGGTTGAATTTTGAAAAAAACATGAAACACCTATTTTCTTATTTGTGTATTAGAGTAATCTTACAAAGTTTCGAATTAAAAAGTACATCTATATCGTCTCTCTATAAAAATTTCGAAACCCCTTTTCACCCCTTTAGGGGTTGAATTTTGAAAAAATATGAAACACGTGTTTCCTTATTTATTTATTAGAGTATTCTTACAAACTTTCGAAATAAAAAGTCCGTCTAAAAGCGTTTGTCCATACAAATTTTAAACCCCGTTTTTCCCCTTTAGGGGCGGAATTTTGAAAAACTATAAAACACCTATTTGTTTATTTGTTTATAAGAGTAATCTTAAAAAGTTTCGAATTAAAATGTACATCTATATCGATTTTCCATACAAACTTTGGAACCCCTTTTCACCCCTTTAGGGGTTGAATTTCGAAAAATCCGCCCTTAGTGAGCGCCTACGTCCTAAAAGGAACCTATGTGCAAAATTTCAGCTTTCTAGGTCTAAGGGTTAGGGCTGGGCGTTGATGAGTCAGTCAGTGAATGAATGAATGAATGAGTGAATCGGAACTTCTCTTTTTATATATGAGATAAAGGTTCTAATTATTATTTTGTTAATACCTACATCTAAAACGTAATATTTCCAGATGTATTTTCCTTCGATTGCGAAGTGAACATGTTTAATTAAAGAAAAATACATATTGTACGCCTGATTAGTAAACTGTATAGCACATATATTAGTACCTATCCATTTTGTACGACCTACTTACAGTTCACAATAAAGAATTATTATTAATTAATATTATTATTATAGACGGCCAAATAAATTGATTTTACTTTCGCCGCTAATGCTATCACGCCACCCGAATTTCGCCGCCCAAGAAGAGTAGCTAAAATGTCCTATGGAGTTGCGCAATCTTATAACACATATACATAATCAATGGTTAAAGCTATTTCTTCAATGTGAGACTGATAATAACTCTTCTATCAAAGGTAGGATAATAATAAATTCAGGGATTCACAAATCGCTGCCCGTCACGGCTCAGTCCATTAATAATAGATAGAACGGTGTGTCAAATGTCACACCCCTGTCATTTGTCTGGCTTTGAATAGGGGACAAATTACGAGATGCAAGCGATTTCTTGTTGCAAGAGTAATTTTATTGTCGTCTTCGACAGGGATGCATACTGCACATGAGGATTCCGCGCAGCTTGGGTGATGTTGGCCAATTTTTGTGTTACCATGGTCGGCCCAACTCACGATTCAACTCCCTTTCTTTCAACGTTGGTTCTTATTTTATTTTTATTTTATTTATTTAGGTAAGTAACAGCATGAACTTATAATTAGATACATAATTCTTAAAAAAACATGTTCTTATGCCGATTATAACTTACGCCGTTCGAAATTATTTGAAAAATATTTTACAAACTGAATGATGAAACAAAAAATCCAATACATCCTTAAATATTTATTAGTTGAGAGAAAACGGATCCATACCGCGCGGAAATAAACGACAGTCGTCCCGATGCATTTGTAGATGGCCGATGTAACTTTGCCGAAAATGTAACTTTGCTGGGAGAACTCATCGTCCAAGTCCACGCGGCAAGGACTCATCCCCACTCACGGGTCAACACCTATCCGACGGCCTCCACGCATGAAGTGCGAGCCTGGATAGGACTCTGGTCTTATGGTTAGTTTCCCCTGGGAATCAACCTTCTGGCGCTCCTGGACGGTCTGCGCACCGTGCGGCGTAAGCCAATCGACTGTGCACACTGACTAACAGTCGGGGGAGTCTGGAAGCAGTACTGTTTCCTATAGAGTGGGGGTGGTTGCGGACCTTGCGGCGACTGCTCTTGAAACGACCATCGGCTACCCGATCCTGGGTGATCAGCCGGGCAAAGGATGCTGTGATCCGCGATAGATTCGGTAAACACCGTTTCACCGCTTCGTAAGGGAGAGGACCGCGCAAGCGACCTCGAACTCGTAACCGATCGAGAGACTGGAGTAATCTGGTCACAATTGGAAGTAAGGGCGTAAGTGTAGGCCCGTCGGGTAACACTCCTGGCTATCTCGCGGTTAAGGCGTTGGCCTCTTACGGGCTTGTGACGTAGCTAGATGGTGGACTGTTTTGTCCACAAGTCTTCTGCGCTCACTCCAGGGAGATAGAACGACTAATCGTTAAAACTTCCTGAGGTGACGGGCTCGCCCTCTGTAGTCAACAACCCAAGTTGCATCATCCGGTTTGCTAGGTTCTGAATGCCTAGCTGGAGCCTAACCTAAAGACGTACGTTTCCTATGACAGCGGAGGGTAGATGTTTACCTGACGTCTTCAACCGTTGAATCGATCCGTCGGTCATCCGGTCCCGAGTGACCATGGCGGGAAAGGGCGTCGCGGTCCACAAAATATTTAAACTGAATAACCGCTTACATTAGGCAGAGGCTACGCAAGCGACCTCGAACCCATGGCCACACCGGAGGACGGAGAAATCTGTCCAAATCTGGTAGTAAGGGCGCGCTGGGTTCACATGCCAGTGCCTCGCGGTAAGGCGTCGGCTTCTCACGGGCGTGTTGGAGGAGCTAGACTGTGGACTGTGTTCCCTGAGTCACTGTGTTATCGCCCCACAAATAAAGAACGATCTTTATTGTTATAATAGCCTGAGGTGTCGGGTTCGCCCGTTGCAGATTATGAAAGCCCCAAAGGTTTAACCCAACCGGTAGCCTCCTCAAAGAGGGACTTGACATGTTAGGGCCGCTGTGACCTCCGCCTGCAGCTGTATTGTGCAGTCGCAGGCGGTTGGGATCAGAAGTGCGGAATCGGAGGAACACCTTGGGTAGAAATGGGTGGTTTGCGTACCAGACTGTGTCAGCCACAGTTACCCAATCCGACGAATAACCGGAGGAGTCTATTGACGAATGGTTCCTAAATAGCGGAGGTAGCTGTTGACCTGCCGTCACCTACTCTGAGAAAAATATTGGATTGATTATGACTTCGAATTACATTTGAATTATATTGAATTTTTGTTGAATTACAAGGAATTTTGTTGAAACTCCATTACTCGATTATATGTATCAACATTTTCCGTACGGCTAGGTCAATAGTGTAGTTTCAACATGATTCATGTGTCTGAATATAACGGTACATATACTACTACATGCTGTCATGTTAGAAGCGAGACGCAATGAAATAACATTACGTTTTAACATCAAGGTACGGTAACTACCATCACGCCAACACCGTTACGCGTCATGTTAATTTATACGCATGGACCACAGTCCGAGTTATAAACGTTGTTGAAACATGCGTATTTTAGTGTATTACATCGTTATCTTTTTCTTATTGTACCGTAGAAACGGTCCGAAAGGCCACCCGATCTCGAGTGACCTTGACGGGAAAAGGGCGCCACGGATCCGCAGTAAATTTGATATGATTTACCGCTAACGTCAGTTAGATGCCTCGCAAGCGACCTCGAATCTGTGACCAGACTGGAGGACGTGGTAGTAAGGGCGTATGTTCGCCCCGCTATATTGCTTCCTTGTGCCTCTCCCGAGCGTGTTGGGGTCGTTAGACGTTGTCCCTAAGTCTCTGGGTTCACTCCACTGGAGAAAGGTGATCAGAATTCGTTATAACTTCCTGGGGTGGCGGGATCGCCCGGAGTAGTTGTCAACTCTCATGTGTACCCTGTCGATTTGCAATGAAGATTAGTTACTGTTGTTACAGCAGAGTTGAAATTTGCTATCTTTCATATTTTCAACGTCACTTCCTTGAATATACCTTTTTTGTGGGTATAATTTACAATCTATTTTTTATCAAACTCCAAACAAACAAAATTTAATTTCAAACTAAGCTCGCTCGTTTTGCAAGAATTCGAAGAATGTGCTAAGAGGTTTGGTACAATATTTACCAGTGTATGTACATATATCGTTCTTGATTATACGATATCTTATCTCGCTTATGGAAGCTACGTAAGGTCTACGCGTGTAGACTGACAAGGTCTCCGCTGCGACAATACTTTATTCTGTTTATCATTCTAATTATTAAATCGTTCTTTGAACCTGAGTTAAAATAGAATGCATTGCGCAATATTTGGATGTTGTATATGCAGTGGAGATAAATTAGTTCTTCTTCTTTGTATTAACTATTATAACTAGACGCTCAATGCTGGGTAAGGACTTTTGCAAATATCTATTACTAAATTGTCACCCTGGCCTTTGACTTTATAATTTTACAACCAAAATCTAAAGTGCCGAATTTCTATAAGGTGATGAATCTTTAGGTACCTAAGTAGTTCCTTTTTTGCCAGGAAGGTAGTAATTACCCACAGTATTAAATTACAACGAATTTTACTTCTACGTATAGTATGAAAATTCTTCATTAATTCAAGATCATTAACATACCACACAAGAACTTTTAACATACCACACTAAAGAATATATATACGTCGAAATACAACAGCATTCGCTTTAACTCACTCAGAAATATTCAAAATAAATTGATCGCTAAAATAGGAAACGAGACCGACTTACATCTTGTTGACGTTGTATTTCCTTGCAATTAATAGTGAGCTGGCGCCGATCCTCGATCAACAAGGAACCCCGACGTTTACCTGACACACCAACAGATGGCGGTCGTCTCGCCATGCGGATGTTTGTGGACGCATTTCGTTTATTTACAGAAAATATGGACAAGAGTTGGACGATGACCTTTTGGCGCCATTCATTGGACCGTATTCCGTTTCTCGCGCGCTTAGCTGGTGCTAACAATTAAGAACTTAAGCACCTTCGTTATTTTGTTGGCATTCCGGTCAAAATTAGGAACCGGTCTTAAATCTTAAAATTTTCCGTTTTGTCTACGGCCGTTCCCAAACAGGGTCTTAAATTTGACAGGTCGCTTACTTGCCAGCTCTGCCGTCTTGTCGCCGCTATTTCGCTTTTTTTCAAATCCAAACCATCCACATCAAACAGTAAAAAGAAAAATACGCCAGCAAAGAAAAATTAAAATTCACATACGGCAGTTTATGCTGTAAAATCCCTTCCAATTATAGAATAACCGAGAAGGTTCATGACGAGCTTCCACTTTTAGGCATACCATGAGAGCAATCGAGAGCTCCAACGATCCCAAGAAAACCTGATATCTCCTGTTGGGCATTTTAATAATGTTTTAACGTTAACCTGACGCATTTATTTTCCTTCGGTAATCAACTTACCACCTTTTTACAAGACTGCGCATGAAAAGAAGAGTTACGTGTTTAGGATTCATATATGTATGTTTTCTGTTTCTTTATTCCACCATAACTTCTAAACGCTTAAACCGATTTAGAAGTTTGTGGCAATGTTAGAATCGTTATGTCAAACCCGAGTGTACGTGCCGCGACTAGGGTACGTGCCGCGACCCCTTGCTCTCAAATAAGGAGAAATCATTGTCTCAAATATTAATCGCCGTGTTACGGGTTGGCGTAAAAGACAGTCATCATTTGACAGTTCAGTTTTCATTCCCTCTTCCTCTTTGCGGCCGTCAGGAATAAACTCGGTAGGTCAAGTACAAAGAAAAGTATTTGGAATATAAATTTAACAAAATAAATTATACAAAGTGTTCAATTATTACTCTCCACATTGTTATCAATGTTATAAGTAACTCGGAAAAATTTAACACCGAAATGCAGCAAATGCTTAGTACCCACCTAACTAGGACTAAACTGTCCCGTATCTAGGCGGGTCAGAGTAAATAATTAAAATATGTAATACAACTTAAGTAACAATTAGCCTAATTAACGTAAAAATCTTTTTATTTTTATTATTAATTAATGTATTTAATTAGGATTAAATAATATATAATAATACATAAATAACACTATAATAAAATCAAAATACTAAATTTGTAAGAATAATACAATGTAGGTAATACAATATGGCAAATACACATATACGTAAATACGATTTCAATAAACAATAAATGCTACATGGTATAAAGATATTTATAATCTAAAACAATATATAAACACAATTATAAAAACAGTGCTAAAAATATAAAATAATATAAATAAACATATGATACTAATAATATATGCATAATAATTTATATAAATATAAAATATTGTTTTTAAATTAACCGTTATACATACGCTTTACAGACCAAGTTTTCAGATTTAGACCTCCCTAATTCAAATAACCATTTATTAATATTGTCTTTAAACTCTTGATTGTTCTTTAGGTGTTACAATTTTCCTCTATGTCATTATATAATTTGGGACCAATAAAAAAGCTTATCGTTGTGCAAATGTTGTTTGCAATCGAGGAATAAGGAAATTTTGTTTCCGTGACTCGGAGTATTGCAGTTTTGCTGTCTTTGATCATGTCTATCTTTAAGTTTATGAAAAAATATTATCACATATTTAATAAACAATTGCTTGACGTCCAGAACTTTAGACTCTTTGAAAAGACGTTCTGACGGGTAGTCATTAGGTTTCCTATAAATTATCCGTAACAGTAGCTTTATACTACCACAAACCCAGATATTTTGCCACGTCTAAGAACGGGTTTTAGCCGGTAATTGGACACGTCGAAAATGTAATGTAATGTAATGAATTCAGACAAATTTTTGAAAATCAGCGTCAAGAATTTGGACCTTTATATCTTAGACCATATGTCTGAGTAAGATACAGATAAATTGACGTTGAATGCACAAGCTGTGTTTTGTATCTTTCTTACATTGTATTGTTTAATCAACATAGGTTTAAGTGACCTATGTAGATTAATAACTGTAATGAGGTGTGGTCTGCTCGGACAACCTCCAATTGACGCTGGTGAAGGATTGCGGGATTCTAGATAAACGCCTTGTTCTTGGTGGCACAGATTTATTTTAGGTTTTAATACAATACAAAGCGCACGCGAGCGAAATATAACTATACAGAACAGGAATTACGGCAGCGGCGATATCGACCGTCCGCTCAGATCGTATGACAGCTTGACGTATATGTGGCGGCGTTCGACCAGTCCTCTCTTCACTAGTTGGTTGCATTCGGCTGAGTCGCTCGATATAAGTTGACACGCTTAGGCTAAGTACGAAACAATAACCAACGCAAAAATAGCAAATAATAGTTGAATTTACAAGTTGTGTAAAATGCCTATCTTCCTTCTTTTCGCAGTGTGCGAATTCACTAATGCAAACATCAGCATATTTCGTAGCGAATAATCACCGCTACTAATTATGTAATCGGATAGGTACCATGCCATAACCGCCGGCGGCGCTACGAGTGTTTTTTTTTGCGATTTGGGTAACTCAAAAATGCGGTCTAATATAGAAGCGGAATTAATTAATCAACGCACGTTGTCGTGGTCCGTGGTTCTGATAAATTGTATTCGAGTAAATAATGTATTAATATTTTCCTCATCGTTTAAAAAAATACGTGCTTAAAGAATAAAAAAATCGGTTGTGTCACTCCAATACTTTCCCGACAAGCAGACAACCCCCCCCCCCTCCTTAAGGGGTATTTATTAAAACACTCTAGATAAGACGGGATAGACACCATCGGAAGAAGAAGAATATTTTCGTCCGTCCGAAAAAGGAATTCCTCAATACCTGCGCAAAATGCCTACCATTCAAATGTACCTATCATTCGAGCGTCGCATGTTTTTGTAGTATTTCCGTGGTATTAAAATGGTATTTTCCAACAATTATGAGGTATTTTCTTAAATACCGCAGTATTTTAAAAAAAAGAGTCGCTCGTATACGAAATATGCAACCAAAAGGCATCTAAGAAGCTGTGTACCGAATTTCAAGTCTCTAACTGCAATATATCGAGATTGAAGTTTGACTAGCGCGCCCTCTGGTGGACCGATATTAAATACAATCTTTTCAACTCTTGCCATGACCGAATGATACCTGCATGCCAAATTTCAGCTCAATCGGATGTAGAGTTTGTGCGCTATCGTGGATGAATACATACATACACACAACTAGAGCTGTCAACGGCAACGGTCGAACCCTTCACCTCAGGAAGTTTTAAATATATGGATCGTTCTGCTTTCGCCAACGCCTTACGGCGTGGCATCGGAAAAGGTTACGCAGATCGCCAGTTTTTCTCGCTGAATGTTTCTCGCTGAACGTTTTTCGCTGAACAGGATACATTGAGCGTTTGATGCACGACGGACTTTCGAAATTCGCGCTCGTCGATCCCGCCCTCCTTCCTCCCCCCCCCCCCCCACCATCGTTACCAGCGAAAAACGGATTGACAGCTCTGTCAGTCTACCCTGGACAACGGCGGCTGCAACGTCGCCGAAACGTCGGGTGCTACAAAATTCACGCGGTAAATTCGTCTTTTTTATCTTATTTATAAGAACCGCTTAGTTAAAATTTTTGAAGACTGGGGACTTATTTGAGACGTGGAAACTCCACGTATGAAATCGAAGACTATCGCGGTTGTTTGACATTATAAATAGGATAAAACGAATTAACCGCGTGAAGTTTGTGGCACCCGTTGTCCAGGGTAGACTGAAAGACTGCTGCTGCAACGTCGCCGAAACGTCGGGTGCTACAAACTTCATGGGTTAAATTCGTTTTATCCTATTTATAACAGTTTCCACGTGTCGTTATGATTTAGGGTAGTAGATACCCGACCATTTCGATAACCTGGCTTAGTTAAGTAAGAAAACATGTATGCCAACGCAGGCGCAGCAGCTAACGATCGATACTATGTAATACCACAGATAGATCTTTTCAAATTGACGCAAATTACGCCATAGAACCTGTTCCTGACGCAGTTCCTCTTGAGTGAGTGTATCCCGGGGGTCACCTTAAGTGTCTGTTAAGGTGTTCCACCGGGTAAGCACGCGTCATTGCACGTGCACGTTGCTGGGTGTAATGCCGCGAAAGCAATAATTCTCGCTTTGATTGCTATCGATTTCATTTGTCAATCGAGAATTGTACTAAGCGGTGATGTTGCACTAAAGAATCTTGATCAATGAGAGAACTCGCCCTGTAATACTCAACTGCTGAATTTTGGTCCAATCACCCTCAAATTTATTTTTGAGGTTTAGTACAGAAAATGTTTTTCGGCGATAGAGGGTGACGGACTTTTGTAAAATCAGCGACTCGTGATTTCCGAGTTAAACCATTGATTTATTTATTTATTTATTTAGTAGTAGGTACTTTATTCATTTTTTTATACGTATAGCCACATTATTACCAATGTTATAAAGTAACTCGGAAAAATTTAACACGCAAATGTAGCAAATGGTCAGTGCCCACCTAACTAGGACTATAATGTCCTGTATCTAGGCATGTCAGAGTAAACAATTAAAATTAGCGATTTAATTTATAAAGAACTAAATTGACTAACGTTTTATTTTTAGAAATAGTAAATGTACCTAATTAATGTTTAATATATAATATAATACAATAATCTGTATAAATATTACAATGTATATACCTAATCATATTTATGTAATAATAAGGTAAGTACATAGATACCTAAATTCGATTATAATCCTACTAATATTATAAACGCGAAAGTTTATATGTAAGTTTGTATGTTTGTTACTCTTTCACGCAAAAACTACTGAATGCATTTTGATGAAACTTTACAATAATATAGCTTACACATCAGAATAACACATAGGCTATAATTTATAAAGATAAAGCGTGAATTATCTAAAATATAACGATAACTGTCAAGTAAGTAGGAAAAAAATCTAAGAAATTGACTCGAAATTTAAATTCTATCCTACTATCCTACTAATGTTATAAACTAATATTATAAACGCGAAAGTTTGTATGTATGTATGGATGTTTGTTACTCTTTCACGCAAAAACTACTGAATTAATTTTGATAAAACTTTACAATAATATAGCTTACACATCAGAATAAGACAATTTATAAAGATATATGGTTTTCTATAATCATTATCACAATTTTCCATCACCACGCGGGTGAAACCGCTGGGCGCAGCTAGTAAATAATAAATATGTATACAATGGTATAAACATATTTATATAATAATATAAGTACGACTATAAAATACGACATATATAAATACGATTATAAAAATAGTGTAAAATAAGAAATACCATATGATATATTAATATTATATGCATAATACTCTATGTATATGTATACGATATTAGCTTTAAAATCAACCATTATATAATATACGCTATACAATACAAGTTTTCGGATTTAGACCTCCCTAATTCAAATATGGTTTTAAATTGCCCAACTCTACAGGAGCACTGTCTCAATCAAATCTAGACTATTATTAAAAAAATACTTTTATCCTTATTTAATTCAATCAATCATCACTTCTATTGCAATAAATTTAAATATTATTTATTTTCAGTGATTTTTGAAGACAAAAAGGTTAGTTTATTCAATGTAAAAAATGAGAACATATTACTTATTGTGACGCTTAAGTTGAGAACATAAATAAGGTTTTTCATAAAAATTACCTGCGCATACTAAAGATATGAAGATAAGTAAGTGCGTTTATATGAAAGATAACAAAAAGATATGAATTCAATTTTGAGCTAAATATTTTTTGTAATATCTAATTAGTTGTCCAAATATTAGTGTACAAAATTAACTCCAAGCGTATTCGATAAAAATGAACTAAGTTTGAAGCCCATTTGATTATTTATTTTTATTTATTTTATTTTATTTTTGTTAAAAACATACAGCATAAAAAAAATACATGTAAGCATAATATATAACAGTAGTAAAGCCAATGATGTTTTAAATTTTTTGCTATATAAGGATTACAAAATATGCTAAACAATACAATACAAAGAAAACCAAAAAGAATTTATAACTAACAGTTAAAATCTTTATGTGCGAGTGTATGGGTGTTGGTGCGTGTTTGTGCGATGGAGAGCATGTATGTGTGCGTGTGTGGGTGTGGGTGTTTGTATGTGTGTATGCGTGTATGTATGTGTGTGTGGTTGTGTGTATCTGTAGTGCGAATGTGCTTGTGAGTGTTTGTATGTGCATGCTAATTCAATCCGATCTGATAATCAGCCTTTCTCGTACCTCCTTAATGAGAACATATTACTTATTGTGACGTTTAAGGCCCTAGTTTTCAAAAATTTACGCCTAGCGCTCTTGTGTTAAGATGTCAACATTTTCTATTTTTTAAAGTAGGTAAATATACAATGTGAAAAAAATACATTGTATGCGATAATTGGCAATATGAGTAATATTTAGGATTTTTTTGACCTTTTAGTTCGGAATGTAGGACTAAGTGAATGGGCCTCAAATTTAGTTCGTTTTCTTTGAATACGCTTGGAGTTAATTTTCTGCACTTAGATATAGACAACTAATCAGATATCGAGAAAAATATTCAGCGCAAAATTGAATTCATATGTTCCTCTATAGTATGCGCTGGTCAGATTTTTTAAAATTTCTTTGAATTTCTTTCGTTATGAAAATAAATAAGGTTTTTCATAAAAATTACCTGCGTATACTAAAGATATGAAGATAAGTGCGTTTATATGAAAGATAAGAAAAAGATATGAATTCAATTTTGAGCTGAATATTTTTTTGTAATATCTAATTAATTATCCAAATATTAGTCCACAAAATTAACTCCAAGCGTATTCGATGAAAATGAACTAAGTTTGAAGCAAATTTACTTATTCAAACATTCTAAACTAAAAGGTAAATGAAACCCTTAATGTTACTCATATTCCATTGCTAAATTTTGTCCAATCACCCTCAAAGGACAATGGGCATTTTTGTATGAAAGGTGTTGTATTAATTGTCCTAGTGTACAGAAGTAATAATATCAAACTTCAACTCATTAATCCATGTCGTATTGGAAATTATACACATCGGAAGTCTTTTATACATGGATGATTTTGTGAAATAAACTATTATCTCATTAAATAGGGTTTATTATGTAACTATGGTTGAATGCAAGTCGTTATTTCAATCAACAAATAAACTAAAATCCAATCGTTAAGCAAAAACCAATCATGTCCATTATCACAGTCAGAAAGAAAAAACAAAATCAATGAAAACAGAATACACCCAGAACAACCCAACGTAAAACGAAGGAATGACAACCCCCTAGACGCAAAATCTTACTTGCCACACACATTGAGTATCTATATCTGTCTTGCATATTGACTGTGTCTCTTTCATTCATACAATTGTTTAGACAATCTCAACGTAAAACAAAAGAACGCCGATGGCCCAGGCGCAAAATCTTAGCTGACACCCGCACTTTGATCATCTATCTCTATCTTGCTTATTGGCTATTTCTCTTTTTCATCCATATACTTATTTACCGCTTTAGTTTCGGGATAGGATAAAAGTACTCATTCGGTACTATAAAGTTATGTTCACTATTAATAGTTAATATTGATATAGGTTTATAGCTTGTGATATTTTCTATGTATGTATCTATATAAATAATATAAACAACTGTATTGTTAAAATAAAACTTCTTCTTCTGCTTCTTCCCTAGCCTGGTTTTGTCCACTCCTGGACGTAGGCCTCTTCCTTCTTCTTCCATGTCTGTCTGTCAGCTGCTGCCCTCAGCCAGTTAGTCCCTGCTGCTTTTCTAATGTCGTCCAGCCACCGTAGTTGTGGTCTCCCTACGCCTCGCTTTGTGGTTCTCGGTCTCCACTGGACAAGCCTCTTCGGTCACCTCGCATCATTCTGCCTTGCGACGTGACCTGCCCAGCCCCACTTCAGTCTGGCGATACGTTTTATGACGACTATCAACCCCGTGCGCCTTCGTATCTCTTCATTGCGGAGACTGATGTTTAGCATTGCTCTCTACATTCTGATGCGGTTGGCACTGCTCTGCGTTAAAGGCACTGTTTCAAGGTCGTAGGTGGCTACTGGCAGGATATATATATCGTAAACTTTCCGCTTTAGATTGATAGGCATCGCTGGGTCTCTCAGGATGTAGGCAAGGTTTCCGAAGGCCGCCCAAGTCAATCCTACGCGTCTGACAACTCCTGCCCTTTGGTTGTCTTTGCCCAGTTTAAGTTTGTGGCCAAGATAAATGTAGTGATCGACGACTTCTAGTGTCTGGCTCTCAACGGTGATCTGGACTGGGTCTGGGATCAGAATCTTTGCTTTTTGAAGGTTCATCTTCAGACCCACTCTCGCTGATTCCAGATTCTCGCTCGCTCTCGATCGCTCGCTGATTCCAGAACTCGCAGTTCCTCGAGCATCGTCTTGAGTTGTGACAGGGTCGCTGCTGATCAGAACGATGTCATCGGCAAACCTGAGATGGTTCAGGTACGACCCATCCACGTTGATACCCTTTCCTCCAGTGCCAGAGTGAAAAGCTTAGGAGATCGTGTCGCCCTGCCGTACGCCTCTCTCGATCCGGATCTTCTCCGTCACCATGTCGTCCTCAAGCTTGAGATGCTAAAAACTAAAAAATTGTAATTTTTGGATAAAATATTTTGCAATTTAAACACTCTGTAACTTTTTTCACACACGTATTTCAGCTTAGCTGCTAAAGAATTTTACGCTTGTAATATGCTTTCTTTTGGTATATGTGGCAAATTGTTATAACAATCTTCACAAGTGGGTACGAAATTACGCATCTCTGTGGTTTAGTAGAGCACCTGTTACAATATAAATAAAAATATGATTGTAGATAAGCGCCTCGCAAGATTTATTATTTGTTATAGCAAACTCCAATGTCCATATTAACAATTAATTATTTTTTTGTTAGTTACGGAAATAATAGTATTTCTTTGGTAGTTTTGCGCGAGTCTAATTATTATAATTAGTTGTTTTACGGCGAAGACTGATAAGAATGAGCCGAATTCTACAATCAATGAGGCCGCCGCATTAGCCAGGTTTGAATTATTGCAAAAGAAATCCAATGCAAACTACAAAATACTGTTTAAACGTGTTATGAATTGGTGCGATTAGTAAAGGCGTTTCTTGCAATTACATATCGCGTAAAGATATTTCTAGCGTATTTTGAAGAAAAAAGAAAAATTGGGAATTTAGAAGACTTGTTTAAAATTAAAAAGGATATTGCGTGCAAAATTCTGGCAACAATTTAGGTGAATAAGCATTTTCAAATTTAAATTCACAGTGACAGCATATTTAAAAAAATTCTCAACAATAAATAATAATTATAATTATTAAATGTAGTGAATAAAGTGCAATTATGCAGTCTAGATTCACCTGCGGTTGTCTCAGGACGCGTCCCGAATGTACCTACTCGATAGCCGTTTGCATATCCGTCTAATTATCATGGGAAGCAAAAGTAAATAGCAAAAGACCGAGTCAATGGCGGTATAACCATTCCCAACTGGGCAACCGGTTAATAGGTCTCAGCGGCCTAAGGTCCTAAATAAACTTAAAATGTCGGGTGCAGAAGGCAACGGCAGACCACTGCACTATATATCCCTAGTAGTTAGCAATGGAAAAGTCAAAAATAGCCATGGCCCCGAGTGCTTGGCGGCCCTTTAATGGGTCAGGGGTCCTAAGAATCCCCGGGTGGAAAACTGAACCGGGATCACCAGCACGGAACAGCTTTTCCGGATGGCGCAAGACCGTCAAAAGTATGCAGAGCTAACGGCCAACCTCCAGTAATGGAGAGGCAATTCGAGAAGAAGAAGAAGCAAGGCCAAAAAACACTTTTTAGTGGGTCTTCTCTTTAGTGGTATCAGGATTTCTAATTGTTCATCATGTTATCTTGTCATTATTATGGCAGCTAACGGCTCCGTGCAGCTTGTACCTTATGGCCTGTTTTTACTTTGGCTCAACTCACCGTTCAACTCCCATCCGGTAGCCTTCTCGAAGAGGGACAAAACTGGAGAAGACTTTCTGAACCCTGTATCGTCTGTGTTGTGGACAGGTGAAATCGGATCCTCTGGGGGGACCACCTCGGGCCCTGCTTGGCGGCTTGCGCATAGTGCAGAGTGAGCCAATCAACTGTGCACTCCGTCGAATAACCGGGAAGTCTGGAAACGGTCTGATACGTTTCTTAAGCAGCGGGGGTGGTTGTTGACCTGATGCCAGGTGCTCTTGAAAAAACCCATTGGCCACCCGATTCCGTGTGATATTGGCGGGAAAAGGGCGCTATGATCCGCGATAAATTCGAACTGAATTACCGCTAACGACTGTGGAGGCCGCGCAAGCGACTTCGAAACCGCAACCAGACTGGAGGACGGAAAAATCCAGCCAAATATGGTAGTGAGGGCGTGAGGTCAGCCCGCTGAGCTCACTTCCCAGTGCCTTGAGGTAAAACGTTGGACTCTCACGGGCTCGTCAGTGGAGCTAGACAGTAGACTGTCCTGTCCGCTAAATCCTCACGTTCACTCCATGGGAGATAGAACGACCTGAAATCGTTAAAAGTACCTGGAATGACGGGCTCACCCGTTGTGTGGACACACACGGATGTTCATCACGTCAAATATAAAATATATTTTTTTAAGATTGTGTTTTATCGGCCCATGCCCCACGAACAAATTATTATTATATATATTTTTGAAAATCTGATCTTTCAGTCCTAAATTTAAATTAATTTATGTAAGTATGAAATTTATTTATTTATTTATTTATTTAGGTACATAGGATTAGGTATACAGTTCATTCATAGGTCATGTAATCTTATAATAATTATATAAATTATTTAATAATTATTATAGGGAGGTTTAACACATCTTACATGACCTTTACTGCCAATAGCACATCTAACTAGGCGATAATTTGGCCCATCTCTAGATGTGCATATTTTTATGCAATTTTAAGAAATGAAGTGTTTTTTTTTAAATAAATTATTTTGACCCACCACCTGTATATACACATAAATATACCAAGTTTATAAAAAATATAGCTATGTAATAAATATATATATATATATATATATATATATATATATATATATATATATATATATATATATATATATATATATATATATATATATATATATATATATATATATATATATATATATATATATATATATATATATATATATATATATATATATATATATATATATATATATATATAAATTATTTTCAATAATATATAAAATTAGATTCATGAAAAGTTACTTATCTGGGGTCCTGGTGGACCAGAAACATTTTACCGATAGTTAATGTCCTCTTTAAATACTTAGGGCAGCAGCACCTGTTTCCGCAATTGATAATTTATGATGTTCTTAGTTATTGCAGCCGAATTACTGTATGCCCTTGGATGTAATAAGTATAGGAGGATGGTTTCTGTAACAGAAATGGATGTTAGTAACTTATTTTAGAAGAAATTATATGATTGAGAATATTAGAATATATATAGAATATATATTCTGGTCCACCAGGACCCCAGATAAGTAACTTTTCATGAATCTAATTTTATATATTATTGAAAATAATTTAAAAAAATTTACACACTTAAAATATCAAAATATATATATATATATATATATATATATATATATATATATATATATATATATATATATATATATATATATATATATATATATATATATATATATATATATATATATATATATATATATATATATATATATATATATATATATAGTTGTAATTTAATAAACTTTAATTAAGAAAAATAGATAAGTGATACTAAATAAATTGTCGTGCGTTGCAAAGAAGTTGATCAGATTTTACATATCCCTTGTTAAGTAGCCATCTATTAAGGTTTGCTTTAAATATTTTTATGTTAGGATAATTTTTCATGTCTTCACTAAGGGAATTATATAATTTTGGGGCTATGTAGAATATACATATGTCTCTGGGATATATATTCTATATATTCATATATAGAATATATATATAGGATAGGTATATATTCACCAAATAAAGTAGTACTTTATTGGTGGCATGCATTAAAAGGCTTCTTTTAATAGTTGTTGTAGAAAAATATGCTAAAACTATCAGACCCTTATGGTCACACATTATAATGTGTAAAAGACGTGTTGTTCGGTCAACTTGTGCGGTGCCCATCGCGTGTTCGCATCCCGCTCTTATGTCGTCCACTTACGGCACAAATTGAAGCGTTCGTTCACCAGTAATAACAAGGCACGAGGAGCAGAAGTAAGCAACATTTTTTTTATTATTTTAATTTATAGTAATTTATATACCTAAATTTATTTAATCAGCTGGTAGACCTTGAATCTCGGTATAGGTCCAGTGTCAGGCCAAAAGACACTAGCGTTATTATACATGATTCTGCTATAAACTATATATGGATAGGTAACCAGAGATACAAGGTATGATGTAGAACAATATTTCCTATATAGAGAGAAATCCGTACACGAATTTTGGTAACAATGCTTAAAAAGGTTTATCCGTAATAATCGATGTTAGGATTTTAAATCGTTAATATAAAAGTCAAAGAGCGGGAAAACCTTCTAAATTAATTGCAAATCTTTCGAGCTTTAGCAGTTTTTTAAATAAATTCGGCAAAATATCATGCGGTCGATATTTTTTTCTTTTGATTGATTGAATATACCTACTTTATTTAAGCTTATTGTCACGTAGCAATATTTTGCAACTAACCCAATCATACAGTACAATACAATACAATACAATTTATTCTACTCCAGTAGGTAGGCATTCCTACACTTGGATGCGTCATTGCGTCTAACATTCTTAGTGATTAATGAAAATTAACTACATATATTCCTGTTAAATTGAAAACAATGTAGTAATTAAAATTTCTGGCTAAATAAAGACCAAGTGCATTGGTACATGCGCGCGCTGTGAAAATAAAGAATATTAAAAGAAGCTATTCTGCTTAAAATACACTTTACTAGATTTAAAACCAAATGCCCGAGGAGTAGAATTTGGAGGAGGAGGGAGAGAAAGGGAAAAACTTTTTACTTCTTAGGGAAGTAGTACTTTTTGGAGTGAGCCAGTTTCGTAAGTATTTTGCTGATTTTTAAAATGAACTTTACTCTAAAACTAATCGATTTTGACAGATTTTCAAATACTTTAGAGGTTTCATCGACTTATGGACCTATAAATTGCCACCGGGTTGTATTATTTTAAAATCGTAATCATTACAGTAGCTTTACCTCGTTTTTATCAATATTTCGTTGCATATTTCTCATAAGATATAGAATATTTCTAGATGATTATTTGGTTTCGTATTAACTACTAACTATTCTTATAACATTGATAGTTAAAATATTCGTAATTTTAATTTTGTTTTGACTATGGGATACTATTGGATTTCTCAGTAAATTAGTACAGAGAAAGTACAGAGCAACTCTCTCCTTTTTATACTCCTTCTATCTCTAATTATAAGTTGTAAATCATGTTATTATTTCGTATTATTTATACGAAATGCTCATGTTTGTGGGTTTTTATAATAATTAAGAATAATACTATAATATACGAAGAATACTACCGAAATACATATAAAAGTATTTGCTGAAAAATTAAAGATATACAAGTTAAAACTGAGCATCAAATTGCAACGAGATGATTCACAGCCTCTAAGCATATCGTACGAAAAACCCGAACTTGTTTTACCCAAAGTAACTTTGGCTATATAGGGCCCAAAATGTATGAAAACTGAATAAATCTATAAAACATGCAGAAATACCCAGCCAATTCGATTTAAATTTAAAATTACGGACCTCTTACAGTAACTTGGGAGAAATAAAGTGGCCAGGACAATTAGTAATATTTTTAAATAAACTTCTTTATATTATTATTTCATACATTGTAATAAATTTCATATTGTTTATTTATTTATTTGTATTTCAAATTACATTTTTAGATGTTTTATATAAATTTTAATTCTGTGATCACGCTATTTCGATAGTTCTATAGACAATTATGTTTTCAGTTACCTATTTTATTCTTTATTAGGTTTATTCTGTTTTATTTTAATTCTACATGTGTGCACATATAAACAAATCATCGCTACACATGTTAGCCACGCATGCACGCGAGCCATGCATGCTATCGCCATATTATGGACATCGCAACACACATGAAGTCTATCGTAGTATAAGCTACGGCCTAGTTATGCAGATTCTGCAATGGAAGCAATTTAAATATATTTTTTTGAATGAATAAATTAATATTATTATTGATATTATTCATTAGCATTGTCTTTATTTTAATTCTTGCAAACACATGACCATTTTCGAATCAGACATCCTATACTATATTAAGCATCCTCCTATGTTAGCACATTGCATTTGCATCTACATATGTATGTATATTTGCACTTACGCTATCATTATTGCTATAACTTTCTGCAGCAAATATCAAGGCTGAGGCAAGGCTAAAGCGTTAATTATATAGCATATTATATTGCTCAACGTCGTACTACAATTTAGTAACCAGGATTTTACTACGAAATGCAACGTGTAGGTAGGTGACACTCACAGATCCAAAAATTAATTAAACTTCTATGATAAGTACAATATGGTGACTTTCGTGGTATAACAGTATGGCGGCGCACTGTAGATGGCGCTCTAAACACGCATATACGGCATAACACTATAACAAACCAATTTTGAAATCATAGCTCATATTATTTTAATATTATCTACAAAACAATACGCAAAAAATACGCACTTTTATTTTCAGATAGACTAATAGGTCGCATTCTATCTCTCCGTATTATTACTGTGATGTAATCAGCCTATATAAAAAATGCGATAAATTACACTAATAGTTAAACGTTATTATTGTTTTAATTGGTTAAATTATTGGGTTTTTATAATAAATCAACCAGAGCTGTCAACTACAACGGGCAAACCCGTCACCTCAGGAGTTTTGTCGATATTAAATCGTTCTATCTCCCGTGAGGTGAGCGTAGAAGACTTGGGACGAAAAGAGACCACTGTCTGGTTACGCCACTCACCCGTCAGAGACCAGTGCCTTACGGCGAGGCACCGGGAAAGATGCCCAGCGGCAGCCTCGTCCCCTGACCTCCAGTTTGGAAGGATATCTCCGTCTGGAATTAACCTCCAGGGTACCTCCGTCCTCCCGACTGGTTACGTGCCCGAAGTCGCTTGCGCGGCCTCTACCTGTTGTAATACAGCGGAAATTCAATTTGAATTTATCGCGGACCTGGGCGTCTTTTGCCCGTAGTGCCACCCGGGATCGGGTTGAATGTGGGTTGCTTCAAGAGTGGCATGACAACAGGTCAACATTCACCACCGCTGCTTAGGAGTTTATAGTATGTTCATATATTTCCATAGTCTCCAGACTCCTTCAGCAATTAGTCAGAATGCACAACCGATTGGCGTCGCCGAACGGTGCGCAAACCGTCCAGTAGCGCCGGGTGGCAATCTCACTAGACGTGAGAGTCTTACCCGGGGTAGCCTTCTTCACGAGAAGGCTTCTGAATAGGAGCTGATTCGTGAGTTGGGTCGCTCCGAGAACAAAATGGATCTTATGGCCCAAGCTGCACGATACCATTCGATACCTATGAATATAATGAATCAGAACTAACCTTATAATGAATCAGATCTTTATAAAAAACATCATTAAATGTTATTATAGATGGCCAAATAAATTGATATTAGTCTGGACGTCAAGGCTTCCAGCGCATTTCGCTGTTTCAGAAAATTGCCAAATCGTACTATGAAGTTGAGCAATCTAATACCATATATAATATAATCAGTGGCTAAGGTATTTATAGTAATTTACGTAAATGATGAAATGTTGAGTACCCCTGAATATGCACCGGGGATTGCCGGTGTGGTAGCGTATAATTGCTTGTCGCCGAGCTGGAGATGTCAAGAGTGAGAAGCGCCGTTGAGGGGCTTCGGAGTCTGTCAGGTCGCGGCGGGAGATGTCTCAATGGTTAACACGAATCCAGGATTATCTCTTAATTATTGCCATCAGCACATAGCAGTCACGACATGCGAGCAACTGTCGATACTATTCGATTCGATAGGGATGTGACATTTTGGCCGTCAAACCAAGCTGCGCTATCAAAGATTCGCAGATGCGAGGCACGCCAAACATTTTTATAGAAAAGCGGTTAAATACCGAACGGAATATAGAAAAGGAAATATATTTGGAAATATATTTTTTCGCCGAATTATGGTGTGACGTTTATGGTGTTAATGGGCCCGATTGCGTTTCTTTGTGAACTAAAACTAAAATTAGTCCAAGCGAACGAGACAGAGCAATACGTTAGAGCGAAAAATGAAACGAACGATCGTCGATAAATACTACCTGCCGAACTTATACTCGTCCGAATGAATTCGGGCATATTTCGTGCGGTGTAAGATTTGACCTTGGCGCGCAGTTTTAATGCGAAAAAGTGACATCCGGTCATCTCACACTCCGCTCTAGCGTATTTGCACTGTCTCGTTCGCACGGACTAATTTCCGATTTTAGTTCACGAAGAAACGCAATCGAGCCCAATGTATGACACAAAAATACGAAGAATATGTACATACTGGAGGTAGCGATGCATGTGAAAAATTATCTCGAAGATATGAAATCGAAGACTATCGCGGTTGTTTGATATTATAAATGAGATAAAAACGAATTTACCGCGTGAAGTTTGTAACTCCCGACGTTTCGGCGATGTTACAGCCGCCGTTGGCCAGGGTATACTACCCTCGACGACGGCGATTGCAGCTTCGCCGAAACGTCGGGTGTTACAAACTTCACGCGTTAAATTCGTTTTTTTCAATCTCTAAGAGTAAACAATAATCAAGTAAAAAAGAGTAAACAACAAGCAGCTGTGTGTAGTGAAACACTCGCTCTCGAAATCCGGGAGACTTTCTATGTTACCAGACCAAAAATTTACAACCAGCTCAGAAAATTTAATAAGGTAGCTCCTACTACCAATGTGTTTAAAAGCAGGTTGATAAATTTTCTGATACAAAATGCGTTTTAAAATTTAGAAGAAATTTTCGACTGACTGATTATCTAATTAGTTATCTTTGTTTTGCAATTCGTAATTAATTTATCTTTATATCAAATGTATCGATATGAATAAACGACTATAATTATGGCTATAGCCAATTATAATACATGTATATTCCGATCTACATATATTACTAAGACCATTGTGGAGAATACGGTTTAGAGGCATCAGCGAAAAAACATGTCTTGTGTATGCGGCTAAATTAAAAGAAGAAACTCACCATTTAAAAGCAGGTTGATGAATTTTCGGATTCAAAATGCGTTTTAAAATTTAGAAGAATTTTTAGTTAAGAAAGTTATAGTTATGAGAGTCAATCTTTTTTTTGCAATTTGTAATTAATTTATCGATGTATTGAACATATCGATATAAATAAATGACTACGACTATGGCTATAGCCAATTATAAAACATGCGTAATCCGATCTACATATATTACTATGACGATTGTGGCGAATACGATTTAGAGGCATCAGCGAAAAAACATGTCTTGTGTATGCGGCTAAATTAAAAGAAGAAACTCACCATACCAACAACATACCATGTTTAAAAAGTTAATTCATTGGGTTAAAAAGTTATTTCATTTATTCATACATAGGTCATTCATTCAGAGAGATGTTTCGAGGATAATATGTTTTTTGCACGACTGTCCAACAAAAAATGAGTGTAATGCGTTCAGAGTTCATGTATGTATGTTTTCCGTTTCTTTATTCCACTGTAACCTTTAAACGCTTACGTACGTACCTCAACTGTCCAATTATCAAGTAAGTAGATATCAAATTCTCCAAATGTCCAAATGTCAAAAGGCCAATAAATTAACATAAATATATCGTGTTTAGTGTCAAAAGAAAGGTCTGATTAAGTACATTCCGGAAATATACATTTATCTATATGGATAAGTACATAAACCACAAATATTTCATTAAATAAACCGTAAAAAAAATTATTATAAACACTATAGTTCACTTTTTGTAAAGGCAGTCGTGTTTTTTATTATTTTTATAACATATTTACTTGTTACGAACTAAAATAGAATTGTCAACTACAACGGGCGAACCCGTCACCTCAGGAAGTTTTAACGATTAGTCGTTCTATCTCCCGTGAAGTGAGCGCAGAAGACTTGGACAAAACAGTCCACGGTCAAGCTCCGCCACATGCCCGTAAGAGGTCAACGCCTTATCCGCGAGATAGCCAGGTATGTTACCCAGCGGGCTTACACTCACGCCCTTACTTCCAAATGCGACCAGATTACTCCGGTCTCTCGATTGGTTACGAGTTCGAGGTCACTTGCGAGCTCGTATCGTAAAAAATGAAGCCTGAGTTTGAGAATTTTTCATTTTGTTTGAAATTAAAATTAATAAATCGAACAATTAAAAAAATACAATAAATCAAAGTTAACATAAAATATGAAGCCACAGTAATAGAATCCTATCCAAGGGAACTACGCCAACCACCGTATCTATATCCACTCTGATAGCAAGGCAGCTCTTATGGCTAGCCTCGAATACCATTAATTCAAAGCTAGTGCAAAAACGCATATCACTATTAAATTCCCTGAGCGAGAAGAATAGGGTAATTCTAAGATGGGTTCCCGGCCATGCAGGAATCGAGGGAATTAAAAAAGCCGATGAACTTGCTAAGACGGGAGCAAAGGGTACGTTATACGGCCTTGAACCTTGCTGTGGCGTACCAAAAAGCCTCGCAAATCTAATACTCAAACAAACATGTTTAGAACAATCCGTCAATCACTGGAACAACACGCCAGGATTGAATCATTCCAAAGCGCTAATTAAGGCTTACGACTGCAAGACGGCCCGTGAGGCCTTTTCGCTAAATAGGAACAATCTATGCATACTGGTGAGGGCGCTCAGGGTGCATTGTGGCAATCAACAAACACATGTTCAACCTCAAGCTCAGAGACACAAATATGTGCAGGTTCTGCCAAGGAGCAGAGGAAACTCCCCAGCACCTCATGTGCGAGTGTGGCGCGCTGATGCGTAAAAGATACTTGAGACCCACTTGGGTGGTCATTACCTCCAACCTGAGGAGGTAAAACAATCTGGCGCCAAAAGTCTGCTGCGGTTCTTAAATGACAAGAAGCTTAGCGCAGAACTATAGTAGGTGGTGAATACAATAGATCAGCAACGATCGCAGTGTTACAAGGCTCATAAAGACCTTAGAAAAGCACTATTCAACAAATAAAAAAAATTGAATCCTACATAATATAATATATGTTATAAGTTTAATATTGTTCAATCGTGATCTACTCTAAAAACCAATATATTATCAAAATTTCGAGTTTCTGAAATGAGAGGTTTAATTCCGGTTTAATCATTTGGGTGCGGACACAATTAGGAATTCCAAACAGCGACATTTACAAAAACTGGACGATCGCCCGCGGCTGAAAACGCACATACTGCCGGATGTCTCAATTGTCTTTCAAGACAAGATTGGAAATGGATTCTGTTACAGCATCTAGCGAAACTGGATTCGTACTATATTTATCTAGATATGTTCATAGAGATTATTTTCTTTTGAATTATTAGCACACATATTCCATCATTAAAGATACGAGTTTTATTTAAAACTAGCTGACCCGTGCCCACTTCGTTGGGCAGTAAAACTTTTTACTTGTGATGAAATTATGAGTGTGATTTGGTTAGTACTGAGTGCTATGATTTATTTCCTGGCTGCCAAAAGAAGGGTTATATTTTTACTGCTACTAATGTATGTATGTATTTGCATGCCAATTTGACTATATTACCGTTATTTGTGAGTGTATTCTTGTGAGTGTCTTACTTGTAAAAATTGCAGTAAAAGTGAAATTATATGCAGTAAAGGGAAAAGTCTTTTGTTTTAAACACTTGAAACGGTAAATTTACTTATTTTGATAAGAATTCATAATTGTTGATATTTTTTCAATATAAAATACTAGTTTTTATTACTTAAATATAAAAGTTAGACATATGCTGTCGCTGACTTTTTTGTGGGTATTATCAAGCTCTACAACTTTTCTCTAGAACTTAATCATATATCTCTCATCGTTAAGGCAGCGTTCATTAGAAACGTTTTCGTGCGACCGTTTTTTCCGAATTACTTTAGAAATCCGACTACCACGAAAAAATATTTTCATTTTTCGGATTACTATATAGCCTATGACACTTACATATAACGTGGCTTTCTATTGGTAAAAGAATGTTCAAAATCGGTTCAGTAGATCCAGAGATTACTTCCTACAACGTCACAAACTTTACCTCTTTATAATATTAGTATAGATTACAAAGGGGAATGGGCATTTTTATGAAATATGTACCCAGAGGGTAACAACTAGAGACTTATAACAATTGATTGTGTTTAAAGAAGTAATAATATCAAAGTTCAACTCATTAATCCATTTACTTTTGGAATTATACATAGAATTATACATTGAAGTTTCGTATATCTGGGTTATTTTGCAAAAAAAAAATATTTAATAAATATGGCTAAATAGGATTTATTATGTAAGGGTTTATTATAAGCTTTTATTTGATTTAACAGTTCAAATAAAATCCACTTGTAAAGCAAAAATCAATTAAGTCCAGTATTACTGCCATTAAGTAAAATGAAATCACAAGAAGACAAAAACCACTCAGATCACCTCAACGTAAAACGGAGGAATGACAGGAGCCCAGGTACAAAATCTTACCTGCCTCTCATAAATTAAGTATCAATTTCTGTCTTGCTTATTATTCTCCTTGTATTTTTAAATTTCAAAATTTCAATTTCAATACTGTGTCTCGTTTATCCATAAATTTGTTTAGGTTACCCCTACGTAAAACAAAATAATGCTGACGGCCCAGGCTCAAAATCTTACCTGACACCCGCGCACTGATCATCATCGAAGATATTAATTGTTATTATTATAGTATTACAGTTTTAAAGATTTTATTCTTTTTGGTATTATTCTTGGACTATTTTAATATTATTTTTATTACACTTGGATTACTTTTAAATGTATACTGATTATTTCTTAGACTCTTATTTCTTTTAATTTTGATTGAATTTCTTAGTAACTTGTAATTAAAAATATAGGTAATAAGTACCAACGTTCTGTGTTTATAAATATGAATTTGAAATTTTACGCCCTGTGGGCAAACTGTATAGAACCATTTTGTACAAAAACAGTTACGCAATAAAGATCTATCTATCTATTTATCAATCTCTAACTTATAGGCTGTTTCTATTTCACCCATAAACTTATTTACCATAACAGATTAGGAGTGACTGATATTTTTTTTGTAAATAAATAAATAAACATAAATGTATACGAAATTACCATCAGTAGTTATTCTAGAATTTCATTAGGATAAATGTAACATAATCAGTAAGGCCAGTTACAAATTTTAATTGTGACTTTTAACCATGAACCCATTTTTCTGTACTTTGACGAAAGTCATAAAATCAGAGGCAATCCGAGTATTCATTGATCAGAATCCGCGAATGAATGAACCATTATTGATCGACATTGCCGTTGCTATTTTAATTATTTCCGCTCGAACGTCTCTAATAGCGTGGGAGAGCCTATTTTTAAAATTTTGATTACACCAACACCTACACCACTATACTAGCTCAGTGGTTGATATTAGCCATGCGAGATATGCTTTCGGATAGTTCCGGAAAACCAAACAGTACCCGCGTTTGTTTACCCGCGGCATAGGTATTTCGCGAGTTAATTATACGAGATGTTGTTATCTATTAATAAAACTGTGAAGAATGTCAGTGTTTCGTAGGATGGATCTTACAGCGTGGCGATTCGAAATTGCTGATTTTTACGTCTTTTGGTCAAATTATATTCTCTCCATAATAATAATAATAATAGTATTAACGAAATAAAAAATCTCTTTATTACACAATAAAAATGGATACAATCCAATACAATACAATACAATACAATCAACTACTCCAGTAGATAGGCATTCCTACACTTAGATGCGTCACAAAATTAAATGCTTAAAATTTAATTATTAAAAACATAACTATGATGATAGTTGTCATGGCTGTAATATTATATTCAATATTACCTACTTATAAATAATCGAAATATACTAATGTCATTAAATAGTAAGAGAAAATAATATATTAAAATAGAAATGTAATTTCTATGTAGAATAATCAACGTAAAATAATTTTATTATCAATCCAGCAATATGCCTTCGTATTTTTTAAACATAAATAGATGTATACTAAATTATATGAGAATTAGAATGTCAGCTATCATAATTCCTTTATATTTAAAATTTTACAAATTTTGCTAATTATCAACATGGAAGATAAACTCGGAATTTTCAAACTGCCTTATACCATAAATTGAGTTTCTTGTCAAATTATTTATAATTATCTTTTTAAATTGGTCCCCTCCAAGGTTTTTAATTTTCTCTGGAATCTTATTATAGAAGGACACATTTTGGTGTATAAAATTGTATCGCACTTTGCGAAACAATGTGGTGGATCCACATAATGGTGGATTTATTGCTGCATACCAATATCTTCCAGTCATCCAACATAATAAAATAATAACTCTTTATTTGCATAAACGTATCAAAAAAGTGGCGAGCTTATTGCCACTTAGCAAAAACCAACTAACCGCTTTGGCATTTTACTGATGGGCGCATAACAGATTTGCATACATACTAGAATACTATAAATACTGAAAGAAAATAAAAATACTAATATATGCCAAGAATGAGGAAGTTTGGAAAAGAAGAGAAAGGGGGGGGGGGTTGAAGGAAAAAAGGGGATGTAACTCTGGAACAAGACTTTAAATATTGTAACAAGCTTGTGAGAAATTCTAACAACTGGATGAAAATAAGAATAATGTTAAACCGCCTACCTTTTGCTTATTATTTAAAAAGTAGGTGAGAAATCGTTGGATTTTTTCATTAGATTTCTTAATAACAATAATAGTTTATAATACCAGACAATTTTTTCACACAAAAACCATTAACGACCTTATTTTATTTAGAATCGTAGGAACAAATTGACGTATCACGTACGCTTTCTGGGTTTCGGTTTTTTTTTACCTGGACGTACGTGATGCGGTTTGTTGCGTTCGGGCGATAATATAGCGGACGTATCACGTATGTTCGTATGGGTAGGGCGGTTAAAAGATTATAGAAATAAAATACTTCTATTAAGATGGATCGAAGTTTAACAAACACCACTGTCAAAGTAGCGAAAACCGTGATTCTGCGTTGATGGGTAAATGAAGTATGATAATATTAAAGAGATAAGAAAGTTATGCAGGAAACCGTTAAAAGAAAACTTGAGAAAATACGTCATTATAAAAGGCAGCCAATATATACTAAGGAAGAAAACTTAAGTTTAAAGGACAAATCATTAAAACAAGACAATATAAATATTTTAAAATGTTATGCTAAAGGGACAATTCATAGGAATAAGACAAGTTCTAATTACTATGTCAAAATAGTGGAGGAATAATACCTGGGAAAAACAAGGCGGATGTGCAGTAAATCCATATAAATCATTGAATTGCTAGAAAGTTGATCATAAGACGATAATATTTCACAGAATAGCGTCAAGAAAAAAAATAGTAAAGTGGTTTTTATTTTGGCTATGCTCTGATATACATTTTCAGAGTTATTAAATTTCAAATCCCTTCGTTTCTATGGAATAGGTATTCCTATCCTAGGTGAACCTGATCTGAAAAAATCCTACCTGCAGTATTATGGTCTAATAAAATTTATTCCAATCTTCCACATGTTCGATATATTCATATACATTTTATTAGTATACTGGTATACAAGTCAGATACAGATTAGCAAGCATTCATACATATTAGCGAACAAACACTTTTTTTATCGTAAAGAAAAGATAAAAGAAATGATAAAATAATGAAAGACAAAATGCAAAGAGATCATTAAATACTTTAGCCACCAAAGCATTTTAGACTTCACTCGAGTAATATTCCTCCAGTGAGTAAAACGCCTTATCTGTAAGGTATCTCCTTAAACACGTCAAGAGATTTCGCCTGCCTAATGTGCTCGCTGAGTTTATTGTACTCAACTCTTTTTATTGGTGCACCTTCTATATTTAAACTACAGCCCATCTATTTGTCTCTTCATCATCCATTTCGCAAATATAAATGCCAAAAATTTGTCACCCATGCAAATTAGCTATTGTCGCTAAAACAGGATTGTTAGCGCCATTAAGGCTTTGTTTAAATGGCCAATAAATTTATTATTCTCAATTCAAACGACATTCGGACATTACCGGATTTAATATCTTTTTAATTTCTATTAAATCCGCTACTAGTGTTTCTTTTACGACGTTCAGACATTCTTCACAGTAGTCGGTTTTTTAAGACAAAACAAAAACAGTAAAATTCACTAGATTGTGACAATGAAAATGGGAATATGACTCTGTTTTTTTAACTATATAGAAGTATGAGCTATTAACAAAAACTCTATCAACGGCCTGTTGCAGAATGTCGGTTGACATGAGAAATCCCAGAGCGATAATTTGATACAATTTACTTCGATCTTATAATCTACAGAAATTAGCTAAAATAGAGTTATAGTTTCATCAAACAAGTAAATATATTAAAAGGAATAAATAAATTATTAATTTTTAAAAAAAACACTAAAAACACGCTTTTGGGCTATGATACGATATTCACATACACACGGGTATGATACGATATTCCATCATGGAATGCCAGTGCCTATCTTCCTGCTTCATCATCAGACCTTGAAACCTAATCGTGGTCAAAGTTCATTCCAAGACTTTTTTAACAAGTCCAAACACAGCTATGATACGATGTTCCATCATGAAGTTCCAGTTCATATCTTCCGACTCCATCATCAGATCAGTTCGACAGTACCATTTCATTGTATTGTCATCAGAACTACATACAGCTGCTAATTTTAATGATGCTGCGATCCTTGGAAGATGGTTAAATTAGTTACCTTAGATTCATTCCATTACATAGTTACATACAGGTCGACCTAATAAAAGCGTGTTAAAAACACGACTGCCATTATAAAAAGCGAACCACTGTAATTATAATCATTTTAATTACGGTTCTTTTATGAAATATTTGGGGTTTATGTATTTATCCATACAGATAGATGTATATTTCCGAAATGGACTCAATCAGACCTTTATTATGATACTAAACACTATACATTTATGTTAATTTACATTTAGACAAGTATGTTTTTACATTTGGTCAGTTTAGGTACTCTATGGCACTCGGGATGACTTAACGATTCTAACAATATCATACACTTCTAAATCGGTTAAAGCCTTTAGAACTTATGGTGGAATAAAAAATCAGGGTTTCACCATTATTACATACCGGATTTTTTCAGTATACAACTGCATAGTTTTATATTTCCAACTACGTAGTTTTATATTTTATAGTTTATATATTTCCAAACTGTTAAATTGCAATAAATTCGTAAGAAACAAAAACTGTTATTTAAAATCGGTGATATTTTGTGGATTGTAATAATAAAGTTTTTTGTATAATTTATTTTGCTAAATTATTATTCCAAATATTACTCTTCGTAACTAGGCCTACCGGATCTATTCCTGGCGGCCGCGAAGAGGTAGAACAAAAAATAATAAACTGTCAAATGATGAATGTCAACAAGCACCACGTCACACGGCGAGACGCTGTTTTCTCCTTATATGAGAGCAAGGGGTCTCGGCACGTATATATAACAATCGAAAGTACAAATCGATTCTAATAATACGACACACGGTTTAAGCGTTTAGAAGTTATGGCTGAATAAAGAAACGGAATACATACATAGATGAACCCTGAACACAATACACTCTTTTTTGTTGGGCAGTCGTGTAAAAACATGACAATTTACCAATCTTGAAATAGATAATTTAGGGCACAAAGTCATACCAGATCCTTCTAGCTATTTCAAAGGTACGTTTCATTTTGGTAACTCCATTTTGATTATTACCATATGAATTCGTTCATCATCCCACTCTTTAAATTATGAAGGATCTACCAAATTGATTGTTATTCGTTTTAATTTGTTCCTATTTCGCGGAAGTAATAAACTTGCTGTTTGTGAGTGGTTCAGGCTCATTAAATTGATTGTATTTTATTAGTTAGTATGAATAATAAAATATGAGTCAATACATAAAATATCTAATGCTTAGGCATACTTCATTGTAGAAATAATATTTTTCATGCACGTGTGAGTTACTCATACAACTTTATATGGACTGTCTGATATATTTTATCGTTTACGGATATTATGACCGATTCAACATTGCAACGTTTTGGATTCGTCTTTATTAAATGCCATTAATTAAAAGGAAGTAGTAATTAATTGATGAAGTCAAAGAAAGACGTATACGGTGGTAAGGTCACGTCCAGTGATGCCCAGGTGATCACATGGTGAAGCATGCCCTAGACCCGCCGAATCCGGGACAATTGCGGCCGCGTACATTTACGGCCCCGATACATTTGCGGCCCTCTCTTAATTTTTGGAATAATTATTAAATTAAAGTGAGATATTTGCGACCCTGACCCTATTAAAGGGATACCTGCTAATACCAACTAAAAAAAAGTCCGAGCAAAGACTCGCGGTCGGTGCAGTAAAACATGCAAGTAACATCACGTTCTCTCGCATTTAAACGTTTTATAGCAGACGAAGAGGTGCGCGTCATGTTTGATTCAGTTTAACGAATATAATTTTTTGGGAAGAAAAAATCCTGGAAGACGGACCTAAGAAATTTTCAGATTTTTTGAAAAACGTCTAGGATGATGCGAAAAGCACGATGGCATTTTTTTTCAGGAAGAAAAATTTCCTGGAAAAAACTTGCTCGGAATTTTTTTCCAGGAAATTTCTCACTGTAATTTTATAATTATTCGAAAAATTAAGAGAGGGCCGCAAATGAATCGGGGCCGCAAATGTACGGGGCCGCAACTGTCCCGAGACGGACCCGCCAACGACACAACGTGCTCGTAGAAAACCACCCGCCACCTGGTTGACGACGGTCTAAAAAGACCTGAGAGAAGCTCAACTCGACGCCGACACAGCACAAGAACGTGCTCAGTGGAGGAGAAGGACAAGGAAGGCCGACCCCAAGTAAATGGTACAGGGTCTAAAAGAAGAAGAAAAAGATTAAATCTAAAGGAAGTATAGGTATAATGGATCATCCTGCTAATACATTGATTAATTACGTATTTTCGGACGCTCTCATCAGCAAAAGTGAGAATTAGGAACATCCCAGTGCGAAAGAAGGTGCTCTGATTCAAAAGTATACACAAAATACCCAGGTGTACGGGTCGTCCAAACTTCCTTGGCCACTATATAGTATACACACGTAGATAAACATTGTATATACAGGTTGTTATCTTTTTTCATGCAGAAAAATAACATTATATATGATTCGGTCACGCACTATTATGTAGATAGTCGATTTTAGGCAGGGCTGCCACATTAATGCTTTAGGCGCTAGATCTAGCCCTTTTTAACGAAGTAGTGCATTTTTATTGTTTTTAGGGCCTAGTACTAAATTTAGCGTTATTTAGTAAACCTATTTTTTAATAGAAACTTCAATACTATTTGCGACGAATTGATAATTTAGAAGTTTCTCTATGCTGTAATGATTTGAAAATCATCACATGAGCGTTTAGCAGCGCTAAGCAAAACGCAAAATAGATTAATCGAATTTTTAAAATTAAATTGTACTTAAAAAAGATCATAGTGACATCTAGCGATTTAATTAGGAACTAAAACTGACAGATAAAAAAATGACAGTTGCTAAACTATAGAGCGCAGTGCCATCGTCACTATTAATGTTATTTTTTTATTATTATTAATGTTATTTTTTTTAACAATCGACTAAACGCAGCCATTGTTGTCATCGACAAATAATCGATCGAAAATAACTCAAAGAACAAATTGTAAATATTTTGTGGTGAATTAGGCGCTCATTATTATAAATATAATTCACAATAATAGTAAATTAAAATAGAAGAAATTATAATTTGAATTGTCTGATACATGCATTATGGTTTAATATATATGGATTATTAATTGGAGAAGATTTGTTTCATTGAGGAAGTAAATACAAAGAGGGAAATTATTAGGCAAGGTATTGGAAGCCTATCCCACTTGAAGGTAATATTATCACTATCATTGAAAAATAGATATTAAAATTATAACTCATAGATAAAGTGAGAAGTAGTAGTAAAAATCTACTTTACAATGCTTTTGCGTAGTTTTCATACCTTACCTTATTCGTCATTAAAACATAAAAACCTTACAATCAAAGAATTACAATAATAAGATTATATCTTATTATAGGTGAGATCTAGTGAAGATAAATGTAAAAGATCTTGTAAATAATTAAATTTCTTTTTATGAAAAAAAATTTTTTTTATTGAGAAAATAGAAAGTCATCTTTCTTTGGCCACTTGATAGTCGTTTACTGAGCTATGGAACTGGCTGTAGAGCTATGGATAATATAACAGCCAGTTAATATAATAGCATTGGCTGTTTATTTACTGGATCATGCAGCTTGGGCCATAAGATCCATTGTGTTGCCGGGCCAGTCCAACTCACGATTCAGCTCTTATTACCTACCTAGACTACCCCGAGAAGAACTCTCGCATCTCAGCCCTCACGGCTGGTGGATCGGTTTCGCCTGGAGGAACGCCTCCCGGCGCTACGAGACGGTTTGCGCAACGTGCGGCGTCAGCCAATCGGTCGATAGATTTGTATTGCATATAAGTCATCTACGCTCACTTCACGTGAGATAGAACGATCTTTTTCGTTAAAACTTCCTAATGTGACGGGCTCGCACATTGTGTTGACAACCCAAGTTGTTATATTTACTGGATGTTATATTGACTAGGTTACCTGTGTACGCATTATTATGTGCTATTGTAATTTAGCGATATATTTTTTTAATTGGTAGACACACTTGTTGAAGCTCTTGCTGAGGGTGTATGAGGCAAACCATTGCATTCTAGTGCTAGCAAAGCTATCATAACCGAGTGGAAACAGTCGAATTTTATGAGATCTTCGAACCGAATGTCTTCCGCCATTGCATCCACTTTTCCTCGGGCGAGTATCAACCCATACGCTCCATCAACTACTGCCAAGATTTCCCGTTCTCGATCAAATTCCAGAGACGTAGCCCAAAGCTACAGCTGTATCGCGATTGTACGGCGCGACGTAGGCGCAAAGCATCCCAGTTGAGTCTTCTACAATAGAAAGGAAAAATCGACATGGTTGTATGTTTGATTTCTGGTATTTATAATTCAATTAAATTCTTTATTATGGAAATCACAGAGTAATACAGTTAATAATTACAGAAAAAAAATCGGTTATGTCACCCTAAAACTTTCCCGGTAAGTAACCAAGGTCTGATTTTATCTGATTATTAATTTCATAAATACAATCGCTTAGTGCCCTCTCTCGGCCGGCGGACTAACCCGGTTAAATTCCATTGCAACGCCTCAGGCGGCGCTGTTTATTTCTTGGCGAAGAACGGATATGGGCCAAGCGCCATGTGGCGATGTGGGCGAAGTACGCGGCGAGGTGCGGAGGCGGCCCTCCAGCCCCTGCACCCGTCGAGCCGGGACCGGGTCACGGGCCTTGACCCTGCGGACAACCAAAATTCATAACGAACGACGCCATCGCGCGGTAATCATTCAAATATATGGCGGAATTTAAGTATTTTATTGTAGCCTGCATATGACATATTTCAAACAAAATTTCACAATGCGATTTAGGCCCAACAAGGCATCTTTGTACGGTATTCTATAAGTCCAATATTTCATTACTTATATTTGAAGTTTAGTTCATTATTACTAATATCGAAATATTATAGACTAATATCGAAATATTAGTCTGTAAGTCCAATATTTCGAGATTGAAGTATGACTAGTGCGGTTTAACTATTTCAACCGATTTAGTCCGCGGGGGAGTCGGTTTTGGTGGAAGAGGGGTTGGGGGTGGGTGGGGGGGTTAAGGGTTTCGCGTGGAAGAAGAAGTTGTCTGCTTGCCGGGAAAGTCTTGAGGTGACACAACCGATTTTTTTTCTTAATAGCATAGGCCGATAAAAAAGGTTGTAGATAATTTTCAGCTCCGTTTTTTGTGTAGAATAATCTTCTTTAAACAAAAATCTCCTAATGTCTAAAACATATAAACGTATAACAGCCTACATGAGGTACCCAGTAAGTTACAGGTGCCTGTAGGGCTTCAAACTGTGCTATCTAATCAAGATGTCTAACCAAATATCAAGATGTCTAACCAAATTTCTAATATCTAGTCAAATTTCTAAATATATTTTGACTACACAGATGTCTAGTAAAATTTCAGACATCTAGATAAATTTCTAAAGATATTCCAAAGTTTAAATATGCCAGATGGCTGGCATACCTAAACTTTGGAATATCTTTACTTTACTTGCTCAATGATCTCCTACCGGGAAACAATATGAAACAAATGTCGATTAACTTCAACCATTCAACCTCAATCAACGTGTGGCAACAAACCAAACGATATGCATCACTTTTGCTATGCGAAGCCGCGGAAATTACTTCGCTGACAACGCATCTGTTATAATATTATTATACTCGTATAGTTGAGCTGTAGCGATATTAGATATTTCTGGAATAAACAAAACAAAGCACACTTGATATATACATATATGGTATAACAAATGACAGTAAAGGTAGTAGTGCTGTCTGTCATTACTGCTCACAAAAAAATCCTGCTAACCTGAGATTTTTGAATAGTGACGACATATCGACCATTCGTAGGCAAATGGAGTGGCTCCCCATTAGACGATGGGATTTTCACCTTTCATGTACTTCATTCAAACGTGACTTCTTATTAACCGACTTCAAAATAAATTAAAAGTTTAAAAAAAAACACTAAAAACACGCTTTTATAAATGCACGTAAACTGCACGTAAAATGCACAAGTCCAAACACGGCTATGATACGATATTCCATCATGGAATGCCAGTGCCTATCTTCCGGCTTCATCATCAGACCTTGAAACCTAATCGTGGTCAAAGTTCATTCCAAGACTTTTCTAACAAGTCCAAACACAACTATGATACGATGTTCCATCATGAAGTTCCAGTTCATATCTTCCGACTCCATCATCAGATCAGTTCGACAGTACCATATTATTGTATTGTCATCAGAACTACATACAGCTGCCAATTTTCATGACGCTACGATCCTTGGCAGATGGTTAAATTAGTTACTGTAGATTCCATTACATAGTTACATACAGGTCGACCTAATAAAAGCGTGTTAAAAATCTATTAAGAGATATTTACATTATGTACAAATACCTCTCCCCCCCCCCCCCCACCTCCACCCGTCTTCTAGCTTGTCCTTATATCCCATTCCTCCCTTTGATATTAGGTTGACATATGCTATTAATTTTTGTTATATTTTCATTATTATGTTTATTATGCAATTGTACTCATTTATTGTGACCACTAATTTACAAAAAATACGCTTGTTATATTAATTTGCCTGCATAAACATTTAATCACAATTACCCTAGCGGCATAAGATAAGTTTGATATTGCCGGTCGTAAGATATCGCCATTTGACAATAGGTTGTACTCTACCATCATGTTGTACTCTATTGTGTGTGCAATAAAAAATATATACAAATAGACTGTGAGTCTCAAGGTACTTCTGGCTGTGATGTTGCTGAACACGCATGCATTGTAGTAGATTCTGCAATTCAGAAATCTCTTTGCAAAACTACAAATTTCATTCTCAGCCATTCCCATGTTTTAAAATTGTGAATGACTGGACAGGCATCATCGTCATCATTAGACATCGTCATCGACAGCTCTTTATGCGTCATGGCTTCGTGAAGTATTTGCCTCCATTCAACCCTATCCAGGGCTCTACCTTTCCAGTTGTTTAATTGGATTTAGGTTTTGACATCATGGGTCTTGGGGAGGTTCACTTTAAGAAAAATATACAATGTATTGAGATTAAAATCCCCATTTATAGCATTGGGGATGTCGGCAATATTGATTTTTCGCAGCTCTATTGTCTTTCTTGACTATTTCCATTTTTTATTCTTTCTATTATTGACTATTATACCATTGTATTTTTTCTGACCATTGACCATTGATTATTATTATTATTACTGATTTGTTTGTAGGTATTTGTATTTTTTTTAAATAATTTCCCGTATGATAATTTGTGAAATGATCCATTTATTTCTTTTTGATTATTAGTACTATTGTCCGTATAAAAATGCTACGAAATTATATAAGAATTTTGATGGAAAATATTGTAAAATTTGGTTTCCTCTATATAACTTAGAAAATCTGCGCTTGGATGTTCAACGTTCATACCTTGTAATACCAACGTGCATACCTTATACCTTATAATTAAGGTAGGTATATATTTACATAATATGTTGTAATTTTTGTTAATTTTGATATAGCCAAGCGTAGGAATTTCTATCAAGTCGTTTAATTAGTGGCGCTTACATTTTATGCTTCTACATTTAAGACTTCAATCAAATATGTCAATGAATTAGTTTTGCAAAATCTTTAGTAATTTGCCCAAAAGACACTGGGAAAAAAATTATAGGCGCTGGGCCCGCATCTCCAATAACAATAACGTATTTACCATTAGAAAGATCTATTTATCTAGAATATTTATGAGTACTACTTCATGCGCCTATTTTTAAAAAATTAACATTCTTACAAATGATTCTGCTGTATATTATATATGTGTAGGTAGCCAAAGATTACTAAACTGTAAAATGAAAACAAATGTTTATACCACAATATGTTCTACGGGCATGCTACATACATCCTGGCTATAGAGATGTAAAATAAGACATTTCGATAATGTCAGTAAAGGGTTGATTACTCTTTCTACCCGTCTCTACACAATACTTACTCTACTCGTCGGTTGGTGGGCCGGGAAAGTAATAAATAAAATAAATAAATAAGTACAAATAGATCAGTCAACTGCAACGGGCAAACCCGTCACCCCAGGAAGTTTTAACGATTGGTCGTTCTATCTCCCGTGAAGTGAACGCAGAAGACTTGGACAAAACAGTCCACCATCAAGTTCCGTCACATCCCCGTAAGAGGCGAACGCCTTATCCTCGAGATAACCAGGTATGTTACCCAGCGGGCTTACACTCACGCCCTTACTTCCAATTGCGACCAGATTACTCCGGTCTCTCGACTGGTTACGAGTTCTAGGTCGCCTGCGCGGTCCTCTCCCTTACGAAGCGGTGAAACGGTGTAAACCGAATCTATCGCGGACCACGGCGTCCTTTGCCCGGCATGTTCCACCCGGGATCGGATAGCCGATGGTCGTTACAAGAGCAGTCGCCGTAAGGTCCGCAACCACCCCCGCTCTATAGGAAACAGTACTGCTTCCGGACTCCCCCGACTGTTAGTCAGGGTGCACAATCGATTGGTTTACTCCGCACGGTGCGCAAACCGTCCAGGAGCGCCAGAAGATTGATTCCTAGTGGAAACTAGCCAAAGCCGTCGGATGGGTGTTGACCCGTGATTGTGACCAACCCTGAACAAATGGGTCTTCGTGGCCAACTCAGCAAGGACCCATTAGCTCCCAATAAATTATTACTGACGACACCCTTTTCGGACACCTGTAGAAGAAGAAAAATCCGTCTCGCGCTTAGTCAGCGCCGCGACGCCGGCGCCGGATCGGATCTCGGGTCGCCACGGGGAGGAACGATCCATAAAATTATAGCGATCGCGAGAGCAGAATGCTGCGGCTGCGATCGCCAAACCGCACTCACACTCAGTCCTCCACCGATCACCTCCCGCGCCGGTCGCGTCGTACGCGCATCGCCCGTCCGTCCGCCACGATACGCGCGCGCCCGTCAGCGCAAAGGCGGGAAAACGCGCGAAAAACCCGCGCGAATTCAGTGACCATCGATTTTAGATCCATCAGCTGTGCATTCGATTAATGATATGATAATACGGTATAATAATATATAGAAGTAGAGAGGAATTCGAAAATACATTGTTACATTATTACATTACATTTTCGTCGTGTCCAATTGACGGCTAAAGACCGCTCTTGGACGTGTCAAAATAATTGGGTTAGGTAGTAAGTTTCGTTACTACTCTTTACTGAAAATACATAGGTAGTCAAGAATTGACTACTAGATTGTCAAACTATAAATATAAATAATCAAAATAGAAGCCTAATATTTGAAGTAGTTAGTAATTCGAAAAAATGCGTAGTAAAATTATTCATCGTAATATTCAAATTGTCAGTAAAATGTTAAATAATCAAATTAAATCTACGTTATGCATTTTAAACTAAAAGTACAGATATAAGACCATATAAAATAATCAGACAAAAAGGCTCTACTTTTTGAGGTAATTTAAATGGGCAAAATATTTGAAAAATCATGGCCCTCAAATTCGGCCAGATTATAGAAAGGGTGGCCTATCATCATCTCCTTGATGTTTTTTTTTAATTTATGTCCTCCAGCTGTTTAAATTTTGTAGGGAGTAGATTATAGAATTTAATGCTAAGGTACAGGTAGCATTTCTGTACTTTTGCCAGTCGTATTCGGGGTACGCATAAATGAGACCTCTTACGCATATGTCAGACCTCTTACGCACTTAAAAAAAATATTTGCGCGTTTTATTGTTATTGGTATTATGCATCGGCTCATTCTATCCATTTACCTAAAACTCAAATTGCTTAGTTCCTTGTAATTTACATTTTAGTGGCATCTCGTTGGCACGAGGTGATAATTCTAGATACTTCTTACGTGCTTATTCGCACACAAAATACAGTGTCAATTGTTAGTACAACTAGAGCTGTCGACTACAACAGGTGAACCCGTCACCTCAGGAAGTTTTAACGAAATTTGATCGTTCTGTCTCCCGTGAGGTGAACGCAGAAGACTTAGGACAAAACAGTCCACCGTCAAGTTCCGCCACATGCGCGTAAGAAGCCTTACCACGAGATTGCCAGGTATGTTACCCAGCGAGCAGACACTCACGCCCTTACGTCTACTGCAACCAGATTACTCCGGTTTCTCGACTGTTTACGACTTCGAGGTCGCTTGCGCGGTCCTTTCCCTTACGTAGCGGTGATACGGTATCTACCGAATCTATCGCGGAACACGGCATCCTTTGCCCGGCTGTTCACCCTGAATAGGGTAACCGATGGTCGTTTCAAGAGCAGTCGCCGTAAGGTGAACAACTACCCTCGCTCTATAGGAGACAGTACTGTTTCCAGACTCTCCCGACTGTTAGTTAGAATGTGGTTAGCTTTGGTGGTGTACGGTTTAGTGCAGCTTGGGCCACAAGATTCATTTTGTTCTCGGATCAGTTCAACTCACGATTCAGCTCCTATTCTGAAGCCTCCTCAAATGGAAGGCTACCCCGGGTAAGACTCCCGTGTCTCAAGGTTCAGAGCTGGCTGACCGGTTTCTCCCCGCGGGATTGCATCCCAGCGCCACTGGACGGTTTGCGCACCGGTCGGCGAAGCCAATTAGCATTTTGACTAATTGCTGAAGGGGTCTGGAGACTATGGAAATATAATATTTCCTAAGCAGCGGGGGTGGATGTTGACCTGTTGTCATGCCACTCTTGAAACGACCTTGGGCCACTCGATCCCGTGTGGCATTACGGGCAAAGAATGTCCAGGTCCGCGATAAATTCTAACTGAATTACCGCTGTAATACAACAGGTAGAGGTCGCGTAAGCGACTTCGGACCCGTCGCCAGTCGGGAAGCCCTCAGGATACCCGTCGCAGGGATATAACCTTCAGGATACCCGTCGCCAGTCGGGTATCCTGAAGGTTAATTCCAGACGGAGATATCCTGCCTAAACTGGTAGTTTGGGGGTGAGGCTGCCCTCTGGATTCCTTTACCGGTGCTTCGTCGTAAGGCGTCGGTCTCTAACGGGTTGCTGGTGAGTTAGACAGTAGATTGTCTTTTCTCCAAGTTTTCTACGCTCATCCCACGGCTGAAAGAACGATCTATATCGTTATACCAGCCTGGGATGACGGCTTCGCCCGTTGTAGTGGACACCGCCCTACTGTTAGTCAGAATGCACAATCGATTGGCTGACGCCGCACGGTGCGCAGACCGTCCAGGAGCGCAAGAAGATTGACTCCTAGGGAAACTAGCTCTTAGGCCAGAGTCCTACCCGGGCTCGCACTTCATGCGTGAGGGCCGCCGGATGGGTGTTGACCCGTGATTGTGTCCGACCCCAACAAATGGGTCTTCGTGGCCAGTACTAATGTATATTTTTAATTTTGTCCTATTTACACGAAGAAAAAACATCTCGTGAATTATTCAATTTTTTTCTTGCCCTGACAATTTTGCTTGTTGGCTTGTCTCATATACGGGGTGTTATTACTGCACGGGCTTTTCTTGTGGGTGAATCAGTACAACAATATACGCAACATTTATTTTTTTTAAATGAAAACGAAATATTTTTTTTATTTCATTTGCGCAATGCGCTATCTAGCGGTTGGTAAAATGTCGCTGATATTGTTTATTTACGACTTATTACCTACCGCTAGATGGCATAGCGCGCTCAAACGCTTCTCAAACCTTGATTAACAGTCAACTTCTTCAAATTTTCTTTTTTTTTTTTTTTTTAAGAAAAAAAATACAAAAAAAAATTTTTTTTTATTTTTTTTCTAAAAAATTTTATCAAAAGTTTCTCACCACGTTGTACTAATTCATCCACATAGAAAAATGCCCGTCCAGTAATACATACACCCCGTATGTATAGAGCGACGATATATTAACATGCCCAATTTTTGTTTTCGGAATGAAGATATGTAGATATTATTATGTATACATTTTGACTCCTCCCAAGATGATTGACTATTTCCAGACTGAAGGCTGTTTGTGTGTATTTCTCCACGATAGCGCCGAAACGCTTCATCCGATCAGGTAGAAATTGAGCAAGCAGGCATCATTTGGACATGGCAAGAGTTGAAAATGTTGTGGTTGAAATAGGTCCACCAGAGGGCGCGCTAGTTATAATTCAATCTCAGAATATTAGACTTAGAGGTTTAACGTCAGGGTCCTGTGGATCCTCACTGTTAATTTATTGTTCTTTAATATGCGATAGACTACCGAATCTGCCATTGCTGCACATTTAGGTAGTCACACCTGCGACGTAATGAAAACCGAGAAGTTGCTTGATGGAAGGTTTAATAAAGACTGTTTGTCGCCAGCTATTCCAGCGCCGATTATACATTTTTGCACATAGGCAGCGATTACTGTTTTAATTAATCCGTCTACTTTATGCGTATGTCAACATTGATTGCCGCTGTGCAAGAGCGAGCTTTTTAAATTTGACCCATACATTTTATTGTAGCGTGCTTTGTTGAACCTAAGTCACATTGTAAAATTTTGTTCGGAATATCTCTTATACAAGCGACACAAATAATATATAAAATCCACCATATATTAGTCAAATAGTAAGGCCCTTAAAAGTGGCGACACTTGCAATGCGTGGATCATTCCAAACTCAAATTCGAAGGCTCTTGAATTTTGAATTTTTTTTCGGCACCTGCGTTTTGAAGGCCCCTGCGTTTGAAATTTGATTTTTGAATAGAATGAGATGATGAAAGAATGAAAAATTAAATAGTCCCTAAGACATAAGTATCCCATGTGAAATGTCTATGTCGCATTTTCGATTATTTTAAATATATACTCTACATAAATTTACTATTTCATGTTAAAGAGGTTGATGATATTCTGGAAATGATTATCGTAAATTGACATTATCGTAAGTTTCATGCCCTCATGAAAATGTACTACGTATACGTACCCTGCACTACTACTGTTTATACTGTGTACGTACTCTGTACCACTACTACTAATAGGAATCCTGTACTACTTATAAGTAGTTTGATTAAAATAATTATTATAATTCTGGATCGATGGTTATTCTAATCAGAAACTAATCATGTCTAATTTATTTAATTTGTGAACCAAATCGATGCTGTTTTCGTTAAGAAATAAATACATTGAAAGAAATTTTAGTTTATTGAGCATGATTTCCCGCAACTTAAAATTAAATGAAATTTAAACAGTCCCGTAGGTGTAGGTACCATAAATTACGGCAAACAATAACCAAAACACATTTAATTCAATTTTAATAAATTTCTAATAGATTTAGTCAGAATATCGAGATCGAAGTGGGGGGATCCCAAGTAACATGTGACACAAAAGAAAGTGCATGACTCTCTGTCCCTATGTCAAGAGATGTCCCTATGGAGTTCTTATAATAAAATAAAAAAATCTCCTTTCTACTTCCTAGAAACGTACGCTTAACTAAATGCTCTAATTTATGCACAACACGCACTGGCAGCGAATTTACTTTGCCACGGTTTATGCAAACAATACTGATAAAAAGCACAGATTAGATATCTCCAGATTGTCGCCAACGGGTGGCGGAACACACCGCCAACAAAGATCACAATTATTACCAAATTACGTGGACATGACTCACACTTAAATATTAAGACACTACTCTGCGACACGCAGTGTAAAAAAACGACGGATATATATTTATCTATATTAGCAAAAGAATAACCTCCAGTAAATTTTATGGCTATAACTATACCGGTGTAAAAGATATAAAACACAAAACATTTTACAGAAAACAAGATAGTCGTATCAGTGAAAATGTATGACAATAATAATAAAGCAAAGACCTTTAAAATATGGTATTACCTTTTCCACCTCATTTCTCCCAAGTTGAAGTAGGTATTGTGTAATTTAAAATTTTAATTGGATTGACTTAATATTTCGGAATTTTTTTATGGATTCTTTTAGATTGTTATAAATTTTAGGCTCTATAAAGCCAAAGTGTCTTTGGGCAATGAATGTTCGCGTTTTCCGTAAAATGTGCTTACAGGTTGTGTCGCTCCTCGTTGCAATTTTATTCTTAGTTTTAACGTGAATATCTTTATTTTTTAGGTAGTTAACAAACTGTTTTTGCGCATACCTGCCTGATGCCTAATATCTTTAGCTCTGCGAACAAGTCGTTTGAGGAGTTACCTTCGGGGCTTCTCAGCAATAACCCGAAGGCGCCTTCTGCGCTGTCATAAGTGGATTTTAAACAGTACGTGTAGAACCTCCCCAACCTAGAATACCGAATGAAATTAAACTATTTGCTAGGGAATGGTAGGCATTTTTGAAGGATTTTAATTCTAGCACGTTCCGAAGTAACTTAAACGCATATATGCTCGTCAGTCTCCTTACTTTAGTCGCCACATCGTTTACATGCGCATCCCATTTAAGGGTGTTATCAAATACGAGACCAAGATAGAACTGTCTTACCTCCTCTTAATGTAATGTGTGAAAGGTCATTTATGTACATTAAAAATAAAATAGGGCCTAGGATACTTCCTTGTGGTACTCCGTAACGTATACGATCTTCGGAGCTCTGTGCTCCATTTAGTTTCGTAACTCGTGTTCTATTGGACAAGTAGTCGGTGAACCATTGCGATGCTTTTCCACGAGTGCCTTTTTTCTAGTTTACTTATTAAAATTGTGTGCGATACTGTGTCGAAAGCCTTGCAAAGGTCCAAAAATACTACAAGGCACTTGTCTCCTTTATCCAGACTATTTACTACGTTACCGGATAAAAAAGCAATAGCGTCCTGCGTAGACCTGTCAGGACGAAATCCGCATTGCGTAGAAGATAATATGTAGGTTATGTTTATTTGGGAAAGACATCAACCTTGATTTGACCGCCGTTTCAAGAATTTTCGACAATGTATTCAATATGCTGATTAGCCGATAACAGTTAACATCACTTGCTAATTCGCCCTTAAATACTGGAGTAATTTCAGCTTTTTTTAGGCAACGGGGATACACTCCAGAAAATATACTTATATAAGTAATATTTGTAATCGGGTTTATTTGATTTTCGCCTTTAAAAAAATTGGCGGAAATACCATCTTCCCCGGTAGACGTTTTATTTTTATACCTTTAATGATTGTTTTAATTTCATTGTTATCGGTGGGCGCTAGAAATAGTCTCGTGCAGATATTTTACATCCATTGACATATGACAATTTTGATTCTGTAGTTTCAAGGTTATCCTATGTTTTCCTGGCTAGCTTGGATCATATATTTGAAAAATAATGATTAAAATAGTTAGCAACACCTTTAGTATTACATGTATTAATGGACGTCAGTTTCCCATCAATATTTACTTCTTGTATATTTGTGTATTTTTTTTTTTCATTTACGTTTTTTTCCTTTTTCATGTTTGTGTAATTGTTGTTTATACTTTTACTTTCCTTCTGCCGCGAAAATAAAAGTATAAACAACATGAACATATTTAGTTTTCTTTTTTTAACGAAAGTAGAATAAAATTGTTTTAAAAAATTAAATCTAAATTTGTTGCTCTAAATTAAAATATCTTTTTATTGAGACAGTCTTATTCCTACACCGGAAATGATAACTATTTACCAATGCGTATCGGAACTCAACATATTAGAAAATCAAAACGACTTATGGGTATATCTTTATGAAATAACATATACTTTTCAACAGTAACATAAATAAAACTTAATAATACCAATATTACAGACAACTTAAAGTACAGTGGCTGGTCATCACATTAGGACCACCATGCAACTTCAGTACTAATTAGCATTATTCAATATTTTTAAACTTTTAAACTGCATTGCCTTTTGAGGTCCACATTATTTATTTCAATAAATAGACATACCAAAATCAATTTTCTCTAATTTAACATTTAGAGTGATGCCCTATAATTAGTGTGGGAGTGTCATTTTTTCAGTAAATATTTACTGCGATTTAATATAGTTTTATATTTTTTAATATATTTGATAATGTTAAAGAAGCAATTTGAGTAGGCAAAGAAGTCATATGTATTTACCTTTGGATTATATTGATACATGAAGGTACATATTTTATTATAAATTTATAAAATTAATCAAATTAACAACTAATCACTAAAATAATAATGTCGCTTAAGCTATTAATTGGGCATTATATTGAACGGTAAGTTAGAGAATAATGATTTTCTTGTATTTATTTATTAAAATAAATAATGTGGATACCAGAAAATATTGCAGTTTAATAGTCTAGGAATATTAAAATATGCCAATTAGTACTGAATTTGCATGGCGGTCCTAATGTGATCGTCATCCAAGTACCTATTGCCATCCAATATGTGATGGGCAACTAAGTACCTGCAGATACTGTGTTTAAAAACAATACGGATAATTTGGACACACTTTTCGTGAATGTTCAGCTGGATATACGCGATAATTCCTCTGTGAAGGGGGGCTATAATATGATGAGCAGTGCGGATAGCCATCGCAAAGTTGGGCAGCTTGATGTCCATCAGGGTACCTGAAATCAAAGAGGCGTAATAATACATACAAACTCATAAATATTTCATATATTATTATATTAAAGTGTCTATATTTCCATATTTTTTAATAATAATAAAGTCTCTATTTGCACCCCAAAAATAGAACAGGAAAAGGTGAGCTTTTTGCCACATGGCAATGTCTTACAACTAACCTAGTCACAGTGCAGTGGTACATGCGTGCGTAGTGGAAATAAAGGTTATTAAGTTTGTCCTAAAATACTAAGTACTATATTTGAGAAAAAAGAATTAGGAATGTCAGAGGAGAGGGTATCGGTAGAAGAAGGAGAGAGAAACAAAAAAACTGGTTACTTCCTAAAATAATATTAATTTTTGTCTTAAGTCTTAAATAGTATTAAGTCTTGAATATTTGTAAAACAGATTTGATGGAAGAACATTTCAGAGTATTGCTTATGGACACAGGAAGAGTAGGAGTAAAAATCAGTATTAAGACATGTAATTTTGTAGTGCAAGACCGTGGGAACTTAATGTTTCGAAAAGCTCGTGGAGATAGGATGGTGGTGATTGGGAGAGTATACGATATAGTATATTAAAAAAAAATATCATTCACTTATTTTGATGAATTTCCCCGACATAAAACTAGGTGTTGGAATTCACAGGGGCATTACGTGGAAAACAATAATATTACAAGAGAACAATGAGAAAAGCTGGCAAAAGACATGACGAAATTCTATGAATTATAAGAAAGTGGTCTAATTCACTAAGCTTATATACCATCCGTCACCTGAAAGGTGGAAATAGCCATGACATTATCCAGTCTTCTATGGAAGAAGAACACAGAGCAAAAGAAGCCCTATTATTCTTTAAAGCCGCTCTATTTCCTCGGCTATTAACACCCAGAATCATATAAACACCGCTCTGCTTTCTGGCCCAAATTACTCTACACCCAATATGTACTTCCCAGGTCGTTAACATGCGTGTTTACATCTGTCTTTTTTAACCGAGGCTATATAATTAAGGGAATTCGGAACATTTTATCAAACGGTAGTTACGCAAAGATGTACGTAATCATGCCCTTATCGTCCAAAAAATAATGACCTGCTTTCAGCCCGGAGATTACTCATTTTCAATTTCAGAAAATTCAAATAAAAAGCACAGAATTTCCGTACCTTATAATATCGAAGAGAGGTGAACTTCCTGAACTCCTGAGTCCAGGAATGATGCTGCTAGTGCAGAATGGATAGTCGGGGCAGGAATTTGGGTCCACGTTAGCTGGGTAGATTCTCCAATTAGGAATCCTAGCCATTGATGTGGCGAGTGACACTAGCACGATGATCTGCCAATTAAATAAACATTTTATTAGTTATCAGTACGGTAAATTTTTCCAGGTCAGATTTGGAGTTGGTAATTTTTAGGAAAAAGTGTTGTTCTGTAAATTTGCATTTCTTCTTTTTCTTCTTTGAGTGCCATGTCAGATATTGAACTTGGCTGGCGGTGTGGGAGAGTCGGTCAAGATGACAAAGCGGCTAAGGTGACGAATTGGCAGTTCTGGCCTTATACAGGTAGATACAGAGAAGCAATTTCTATCGCTTTACATTTAAAAACATCTAGCATTAATTATATATCGTATTAGATTGCTCAACGCCGTACTACGATTTGGCAGCTAAGATTTTACTACGAAACGCAACGCGTAGATGGTACTCATATTTCTAAACATTTCTTATGGCGGCCCTCGTATATTTAATATGGCGGCCCTCGTAGTATGGCAGTATGGCGGCGTACTATAGATGGCGAACATAACACGCCTATACGGTATCTTATCTCGAAATAAAATAATAATCTAATAACAACCGAATTTTGAAATCACAGCTCTTATTATTTTAATATTATTTACATACAGATGCCAATATTTTGATATCGAGGTTTCAATACGTAATAATTACGTTAATGTTCGGATAGATAGAATAATAAATGGCATTCTATCTATCCGTATTCTTTTTGTGATGTAATTAGCATATATATTTTAATGCAGTTTTGCCAGACAATGCTATCAGCGCCACCTACATGTCACCGGCGCAGAAGGATTGCTAAAACCTGCTATGACGTTGATCAATCAAATACTATATATAACCAATGCATCTACACTCGCTTATTAAAACAAGTTGCATCTTATCAAGCTGATCTGTCTTGTCACAAAACGTCAATTTGGGTTCACGCACGTCGTCGTTTTAATTCACGTACGATAAAATTATGTTTCCTATCAATTTTGAAGCCGTTTGAACATCGTCACAATCAGATTATGCTATTGCATTCCCTATAATAGTAAAAGTGAAAATAAACAAAAAATATAGCGCTATCCTTGTTTTTAATTTTTAAAAATGACTGATGTGTAGGATGACGAATTCGCATGGCAGGACTTGGCATACTTTGATTATCCATATAATCTCGTGTTTTTTTCTCCATTTAAAATAGTAATAATATAACTAAGACTATTTCTATCCCTTGTCACCTCACCCCTTCTATGTATTATGTAAGTCTTCTTTTTTACCCGCTTAGCCTCATGACGAATAAGCCAAAAGATTTAAAAATGAAATAATCGAAATAAATAATATTCATTTTAATAATAATAATTAATAGGTTGCAGATTAAACCAAAATAACATTAATATAATAATCTATTTATATATCATTAGTTACAATCTACAACTACAAAAAAACCCTTGCTACAAGTATATTACCCGATAATGGCAAATTACCCGACTGTTTCCATGGTCTAACTTTATTACGATAGCAAAGCACTCCGGCCAGATTATAAAAGTAAATATATAAATATTACGCGTTAAAAAAAACTTACCAAAAATGTGTATAAATTCGCCATGTTTTTTAAACTTTGGTTATTTTCTTCTTTGCACTCGAAGATTGTTCTGATTTCTTCTGATGCCGCTTGACTGTGATAGTTTAGTTAAATTTTCTTAACATTTATAGTAGCGCGTGCTTATCTATGTACTATTATCAAGTAATTGACAATTTTTGGGCGCCGTCTGACTTTAGTCTGGGACTTTTATAATTATCCCTTCGCGCATCTAAGAAAAACATAGATGAGACCTCTCATGCATTCGTAGCCAATCGTCTATGTAGATGTACGAAAATTGTATCACTTCAGCAGCTGTTTACATCTAGTCACATCCCAGCGATTTATATCATAGAAGCTTCAAGTTTTCATAATAATTCCTTTATCAGTTTTCTATTATACTCGTAAATGAAGGTACAATATTCTGTTACTAAATTTAGAATTGGCGACATTTTTGCAGTTTCCTTCATTTTACGACGATTGCTCTAACTGATGATGTTACGATGATTGCTGTAATATCATCAAGTAAGAAAGTAAGTAAGTAAAGTATTTATTGCAAATAGCCCTCTCCGGGCCTAGAAATTACAAATTGATCTTTTTTCTTTTATTGTATTTTAAAATGTACAAAATCTGTACTAATAATAATGATGAAGTGTTTGTCTTTTTAATTAAATGCGCTCATCTCTGGAACTACCAGTCAGATTTGCATTTAATAGCCAAATAATATCTAGACTATAAACGATTCAGCAATGCTGTAGAAATTGTCCAACTTATATGAAGCATGTGTGGATGCCATTATTTTTTTTTAATGCTCTCGAATATTTTTCACCAACATTTTTAACTCCAGAAGTCTAGTTTAGAGATCACCACCGCTTTAGCAAGGTGCAGAAGTGTTTCCTTTACGAAAGCCTCTGTTTATATAATAAGTTCCCTGCGCATATCCAAAGTCTTGGATAGATCCAATTCATATTATTATTAATTCATATCGCAGTCAAAAATTCAATATATGACATTAGCGATTCAAAGATTCTGAGATTCTCCAAAAGTACCATGCTGTAAAATAAGGAATAATTCTTTTTTGCATTTGATATCCCAATTCATGGGAAAGGCTATAGGATTTCTTATAAGGGCCCCTTAGGAGCCCGGTAATTCTTTCCGCGCAATCTTACATTGCGTCGGTACTTGTTTTAGAGTTTTTAAAAGGCAACCGTTCCATTTCAAATTTATGAGCGGTTGTCGAAACGTAGACTAAAGTAAATTCGTTAAACGATACTCAAACTTCCGCAATGTAAAGAAAGATATTCTACTCCGACTGGGAAAGGTGAATATTAGGAAATTCCCATAATCTAGATAAACTCGGAACGTATACGTGTCTTCAGCCTTAAGACCAGATCGGCGAAGCTAGGTCGTTGCGCCCATTTTAAATATCATTAAAGGAACCCCGAGATTCATGGTATCTGAAAAATAATTAGAGTACCCGCGAAATCGCAACGGTACAAAACTCTTCCAACCTTCCTGATTCCACGTCCGCTCGCTCGCATATTTCTTTATTTTGAATATTAAGATTTCACGTACTTGAAACATCACAGTTAACCTGCTCGCTTAAATTATAAGATGAAATACGATTACTGATTGAGACTTGTAAGAATAAACCTGCGGCCAAATTTACATCTTGTACATTCCTTTTGAATAAACGCTGTGCAGTCTCTAATCAGAATATCATCTTTTATTTTATTACACCAAGGTTCATAAAGTGAAAACGGGTAATTCTGCAATTCATATCTTCAGAAGGTTATAATGCATCAGATATTCCTTATAAAAATGAAGTACTGATTTCTCTTAAAGAAAATAATATTTAATTCATTTCAATTATTATTAAATTCGAGATAAGAATTATCCTCTCCTCAACCTTTGAGTGATTCATTTAAATTATATCATCATTTCGACTCATTTGATATGACAGCGGTAAGTTAAATTATATCAAAATAAAATAAATAAATTATCTAAAATTTAATAGCTCTTGATTAAAGTACAAATTAGCTTCTTCCGTTAATGTATATTTTCCCGTAAAATCAAGGTCGGCTGCCTGCAACGCAGGTACTCTCATATTACAGGCGGATAGTTTAGTGCTACTTCCCAATGGTAGGACGTTCTAGCCGAAGGAACTCCTTAAGTGCAGTTTTTGAGTGAAACCGATTTGAGTAGTGAATACGGAAATGGCGCCCGGGTCATGTTGACATTCATAAACCGAAAACTCTCATCTTTTTGTTCGCGTATGACACGAAATATAATTTAATTAAGAAACCTTTGTTAACATTAGTTTCCTAAATAATCGGTAATCATTACAACGGTTAATTCAATAAAAAGCATGGACTAATAAAAAAAACGAAAAACTACGAGAAAAGCGAAAAAAATGCATTCACTTACTTTCAAAAATACTGGCGCTGGTGTACACTGACCCTTTTAGGGGGCGGACTTGCACTGACTGGCGTTTGCATGTAAACTGCTAGACTCGGGCATCCCTTGGACCTTGAGTCCCTACAACTACTTATTTTTTTTAAGGGAAATGGCCGAAGCCCGCCCTCTATTTAAGAGAAAAAAAATGAGTTTAAAATTTCGATGGTTCCTTTAAAGAACCAGTATACACACGCCAGGTTGATAATATAAAAATTCCAATATATAAAATAAAGTTTTAGGCACACCAAATTACAATAATATCTAGAAACGGAGCAAAAATATCATACCAAGATAAAATAAGCATTCCATTAACTAATTAGTAATCATAATAGTATTCAAATAAGGTACCAATACATCATTACAATATTTTACAGTATACAAATTAATCTAAATGCGATTCAATAGAAATAATAAAAGCCAATAGTAAAAACAACATTGGAAAGATGACCAAATATTGGAAAGATGACACAGTACGATATAATTAAAATTAGAAATAAAACTGCCTCAAATTGCATGAACAATCAAACCCAGTAAATAGAGTAATTACCGTTGTGGCATACTTAAGTCAAGGGCCTATCCTCTATTTTACTCGGCTAGTGATCGTGTGCGTCTTACGTCCCAAGCAGATGAAATAGCGGATACGCAAAATATGCTAAACGACTTGACGTCTTCTGTCTGTCTGATTAGCGCCAATTAGTTGGTCATTAATATCATTAGATTATTAATGAGTTTTTGATGTTTGGCGTAAACGAAGACGCGTAATGATAATTTGTTTAGGGTAATTGAACATAATGAAAATTAAATAATTGATATTGTTTTTCGTTTCTTTTTGCGAAATTTTGATGAGAATGATATTTTTTTTGGAAAAGTGTAGTTTTTTAAAAGATTGGACTAATCTGGTCCTTGAGACAAAGCTCATCAAACTTATTATAGCGTAGTCCACAAAGGTTCTGCTTATCGATTTTTGGATGATTTTTCGAAACCAGAATAGTTTCACAGGCATCATAACATATTCATTTATTTTTCTCTATGCGGGTCTGCTGCCAGTGTTATCCATTAGAGCTTCTTGTGATCTAGCATGAACGGTAATGAAAATGTGTACTATAAAGAGCTGCAAACAATGATGGAGATTCCCCATATCCTTATAACTTTAAATTGATTAACAACAAAACATGTTTAGCAATCACTTTCGATTATTCATTATTTTTTAATCTGCAACAAAGTATTAAATCAAAAAATGTTGTAGATCTCTTCAAATTCAGTGTGTAGAATAATCACCACTAAAATAAAACCTTCTAATATCCAAAAACTTTTTTCTGCAATAAAACTAAATTCCAAAAGTATGCAAAAACAGTAAAAGACGAGTGCATACCTAGGATTGCAGACAGATCAAGATGCAGATAGCCTTCTTTTCAGCAATTTAGTTTATCTCTTTATTTTCATAAATTTCAATATTATATTTTATCTAATATCATGGTATATTTGAAATGCTAATTAATTGTATTTTTTAAAATATCACACTTTCAGATATTTACATAGACATATGAAGGGTTACGACAAAAAACAATCAATATCAAGTTTTAGAAATTTTTGGTTACCATTTTTTAAAATTACTATCCTAAAATTTTGACCGAGTTTCGAGTCTAAATAATCCTATGTGCGTCGATACCCGTGGGAATAAACCACAAGATGGCATTAGTACCTCATTTTGAAAAAAAAATATTTTAATAATTAGTTACAAACGAAAATTAAAATTCTTAGGTAGGTCAATAGAAAATTGGCATTTGACTTTTTCTTCTAAAAAGTTTTTTTATTTGTTTCTAAATTTTGCTTTAAATAATAAAATATTTTTGCATCCCTAATATTTGAATTGAGTTCTTTTAAGATAGTCGGCCCAATCACATACACGCAGTGCTCTATTTGTTTTAGTTCGTGGCTTAGTGAACGTAGTGAACATAGGTTTATTTTTAAGCAATCCACGTTTTTGAACACGACTTAAGCAACCCGGTGCGCAAACCGCTCATTTCTACCCGAAGTGTTCCCTCCGGAACCACACTTCCGATACCAACTGTCTACAACTGCAGGTTATAGCCGCCGGCAGAGTTCTCAGCGGGCCTTACAACTAGAGCTGACTCGTCACTTCAGCACGTTTTAACTATATTAGATCGTTCTATCTTCCATGAGGTGAGCGTAGAAGACTTGGGACGAAAACAATCCACGGTCTGGTTACGCCACTCGCTCGAAAGAAGCCAACGCCTTACCGAGAGATAACCAGGTTTAGCAACCAGCGGACCGATACTTATTGCAACCAGATTACTCCGGTCTCCAGACTGGTAACAGGTTCGAGTTCGCTTGCGGCTTCCTCTCCCTTACGTAGCGGTGACCACGGAATCTAGCGCGGACCACGGCATTCTTTGCCCGGCTCTTCACCCGGTATCAGGTAGCCGATTGGTCGTTTCAAGAGCAGTTTTCGTAAGGTGAACATCAACCCCGCTCTATAAGCGACCGTACTTTTTTCCAGACTCCCCCGGCTGTCGGTCAGAATGCACAATGGATTGGCTGACGGCGCAAGGGGGCGCAAACCGTCCAGGAGCGCCTGAAGGTCTACTCCTAGAGGAAACTGGCCAGCAGGCCAGAGTCCTACCCGGGCTCGCATTTCTGCGTGGAGGCCGCCGAATGGGAGATGGCCCGTGCGTTTGGCCGACCCTACACATGGGTCTTAGTAGCCAAACTGCAACAGGGCCCATAAACTCTCTTGCAGTTGGGAGATAAACGTCAGTTAAGCCGACCTAAGAAAAAGCCTACAAGCACGCCATCAGGCCCAAGCTGCACGAAACCATTAGGTACCAGGTGTGAATAGGTATACTCGTAGAAGCATCAAATTATTGGGAGCATCCTGTATCTGTAATGCCTTGTTAATCGATTTCTGCATGCTCTCTCGTACGCCACACGAATTTTGCATCCGATGGATTACCTAGTTTACGAGCCTGACGTGACATAATCGGCATCGCCGTTTTTTTTGGCGCACCCTGTCAAAACAATCGAAATATTGAGATCGATGTCGGCTAGACGGTGTCAGAAATGAAAGGCACACACGCCCAATGCGCCTGAATTGGTTTCGGTTGACCCCAATCAAAAACCGCAATCCGTAACTGTTGGAAATTGATATAATTGTATCGACGACGACCGTTTTGCACAATGAAGGCAATCGATATTTGATTGTCGTCAAGTTTGCCTAGATTCATGCTGACTCATTGTAATCGTAACAGAAAGTGAATCGTAACGTAACATATTCATATCCAGTTACTCCGTCAAATAAAAGGTTAAGTAATAAATACCGCGAATTCTTCATTTTAAAAGGTCACATATAGGCTATGTCAAAATAGACATGCTTTTTTTATTTATTTATTTATTTAAGAATTAATTACTATAAAACATTGATTTGCTTACAAAATAACAGGAACTGAATCGTAAAACCTTAACCTTTTGCTTATTTGATTCTGTCACCCAACTGGGACTAGCCCGTTCTAGCCCGGTGGACAGGACTCTAATATTACAATAAATTATGTACAAGTTTTAGTAATAAGCTAATAACACTAAATTGCCCTAAAATGTGATCTTCAAAAAAAAAAAAAATAATAATATTTAAAAATATTAAAAGATAATATAATAAATAAAACGCAATTCCATTATATAATCGGCAATAAATATAATATGAAATTCGATTAAATAATATAAATAAAGTTATATGTGACAGAAGAAAGAAACAGTCAATCATATTTAATAAATGTTAAGTAATATAGAATTTAATATAAAAATACCTAGTCAAAAAAGTACAATTCATTGTCGAAATAATATATAACAAAGTAAAATATTTTTTGGTAGTTAGTTCATTGTTAAAATATACTCAACATACATGTTTGAAAGCATGTTAATTTTTGCACTTAAGTTTTATTAAACTATTATTTCTAGCATTTGATGTATTGTTAGTTTGTCGATAACCATTTATTTAATTTATTTTTGAATTCCCTAAATGTCAAATTCATTTTTATTTCCATTTTGATCAGATTGTGAAATCTCGGCATAATGAAATAGTAATGTGTTTGTCCAAATGATGTTTTCATCTAAAACTTGTCTCGTTGGTTTTCGGTTCTGAATTATTCCTAAATTTGAGTTAGTTGGTGGCAATGTGTATAATTGCCGCGTAGAGTTTTAGCGCAACCTGTCAACTAGTTTGTTGATAGATTTTTTATTTTATTAATTAATTTTACATTAATTTGCGACTACGGTAATGTGGGGATTTAGTAGTAGTCGCAGTAGTAAACGGAGTGGGGGGCTTGTTTCCAGCCCTTGATGTCACCTATCTTTTGTAACTACCCACTTTGTGGGTAGTTACAAATGATCTGCGGTCTGCTAGTAGCCCGTTACTGCTTACCAGTCCATGCAGAACACGGACCTTCAATTTGGGATACTTTTGACCTAATGAGGGGATACTTTTTTATACAAAACATAGCTTAGCATAAGTACCAAGATATTTCTTGTTAACGCAATATTTTACAAATGTATATTTTTTGTGCATTTCTAGTGTCAAATGCCAGTGTTTCTAATGTTTACACGAAAAGTCAAAAACAGAACAAGTAAAAAACTAGCCCTTTTCTTGGGGGGGGGGGGGGGATTACTGTGCGACTACGTCACACACAATGTAATATTTCGTTTGCCCCGCCAAATAACAATTCAAAGTTGCCGCTACAGTATTGTTGCCACTGCGTCAAATTAATATATTTTCATCGTCGTACACACTGAAACGTTTGAGCGCTTTGCTCGCTCACCAGTCGTAATAAAATCTTTAACCAGAGATCACACTGTCTTTACATCTGATATAGTAAACTTACAGATAGTTAATACTGGTTTTACAAGAGTATTTGCAAAATCTATTTACACAACACTAATTTCGAAATTGATAATAGTCCTATGAAAAGTTTACAGCGCTTGCATGTAACTTGGATTAGAAAAAAGAAAAATAATTTAAATTAATAAAAAACACGAGTGCCATTACAAAAAGTGTATAATTTAGAACCACTTCATTCGCTCTGAAAAGCACATTTTTTAGAGAATGAGGATCTTATACCAATATTCGTTGAAACTAAATTCAATTTACGAAGCATCTATAAACATCCAGTGCTTATAAACGATTACGTATTATTTGAGTCAGTCGATTGGCCTTGTCTAAGGACCTTGACGTCATCCGCTGGGCAATCGCCCTTTAGCGGGGCTTCACTTGAGCCGGGCCCATTTCCCGGCTTTCTGAGTGTATCGTCAAAGCGCTGCGCGCTCTGCGGCAGGTATCTCGAAACGATCGCGCGCCGCCGCCGCTGCTGCAGTCAGTCTTTTAATAACACGATTTTTTATGAAATATCTGTGGTGTATGATTTATCCCTATAGATACATATATTTTCGGAATGTTAGACCTTTCAAGGACTGATTTCACATGAATATTTTTTTTTAATCAGTGAGCTCTTTCGGCCGTTGCACGAATCCAGTTAAGTTCAGCTGCAATGCCTCGGGCGGCGCGGTTCGTTTCTGGGCTAAGGGCGGAGTTGGGCAAAGCACCAACAGATAGCGTTAATATTTAATTAAAATATATGGCGGTATTTAAATATTATCAGTGTAGCTTCTTTACTCTACAAGCTTCTACAATATTCTAGCCAAAATGTTATCATGACATTTCGTCCTAACAAAATATCTGTGATCAAATTTCAAGTTGATCACAGATATTTGTTGAGTCCAATATTACGAGATTGAAATATGACTAGTGCGTCTCCTGGTGGACCGATTTCAATCACAACTATGACCCATGACCACATGAATGAATGAATGAATGAAAATATCTTTATTGCACAGTAAAATGGCGGACTTATTGCTATATAACAATATCTCCCAGTCAACCAAATATCTTCCAGTACACCAAGTCAACCAACCAAATGATGCCTGCCTGCCAAATTTCAGCTCAATCTGATTAAGCGTTCACAATACGACATACATAGCCCTTTCTATATCCTACGGCATTTATTCTGGGGATGGTTGGGTACAACTCACTAAGCGTAAGAAGAGATTGGCTGTCAATCTGCCACATATATAAACTGCTTAGGGGGTTCGTTGATAATCCGACCATCCTTAGAAAAATCGGTCTGTTTGTACCCGCCAATTACAACCGTGCTAGGACTCACGTATTGTTCGCGTTACCGCGAGCTAGAACTAACATCGTTCAACACTGCTTCACGGTGCGGACGCTTCGTACCCTAAATGCACTATGTTCGACTGAGCCAGAATTGGATATTTGGACGGTGAACTTAGCACAACTGCAAAGTACGGTAATGGCATTTCTTGGAAATCAAGTAATTAGATAAATATGTAGTAGGTAGTATTAGAATTGTTAAAAAGTAGTAACTAGTATAAAAAGAAAGGTTAGATAAACATTAGCTATATGTAAGTATTATCGTTTAATATTACGCTTTAACGTATTTCTCTGTCTCTTTTGCTATAGTGTAGAATAATAATCTATATATTAGAATAATAATGATAGTAATAGTAATGGAGTAGAGTAATAATAATATTTTTAACAGTAGAATTATTATAGTAGAATAATAGTTATAATCTAGAATAATAATTAACGATTTGGAATCATCTGTAAGGTTAATTACGTTTTGGGAAATTAATAAATAAATAAATACTTCAATCTGGAAATGGTCTTAATCGTCTCAAGGGGCTCAACATGGATATTTCCCTCTTCATCTCAAAAAAAATGCGCTTTAACAATACTTTTCCTCCTTGTCGGTTGATAGGCCGAGAAAGTAACTTCTGACATTAATAGATTTTATCTTCCCTAAAAGTTATCGCCAGCAGTGGTCATCTTCTGTCTTCTATTAATATACCCAGAGGAGAAACCTTTTAATGAAGTGTGAATATTTAACGACTCTTTGTCCATTTCTCACTTCATAGATTGCTTTTTGAAAACGACTCTTGTAATAATTGTCAACCGTGAGTTGTATTAACGGCGGTTGCAATTTCAAGGTGTCACTTTGCCGCGTTACTTTTTAACTAGGACTACTGGTTTATTATGTGAAATTGAAAGTAACTTGAGACTCGGACAGTTTATCTCTTTAATATTTTATTCACTTTCTTTATTTTATGAATGTGAATATTTAGATGGACTCAGAGGCGTAGCTACAAATAAGTTAATAGTAAAAACACATTATTTAAAATAAGCTTTTATTAAAATGCTCTTTCCCGAGCTATCCCTAAGTGCAGCAGCCATGTCATAGCGGAACTTAGGAAGGGCTATCATAATTAAATGCGTATACAAAATTTCGTTTCTGTTCTTTTGACCGTTGAGGAGTCCCCTGGGTGCAGAATCAGGTCATGCTCGCCGTAAAAATGCATTGTCTTTGAAACTGAACCAGCATGAAAATTTTCAATTTCATAGAATAAGAGGAAGTGGTTCTAATTCTGCTTGCGAGATTTGACCTAAACAAACATACTGACAAACATTGCAAGGTAAACAAAAGCTTGTAAAAATGGGTCCCGGTGCGAAATTTAACAAAAGGCCCCTCCATCCTAATTACTTATATTCATTATGGCATGTATGATGAAATTGCTGTATACCTAGCTACACTACATATTTATATTGAAACTACATCGGCAAATTCAGTTAGGGGTTATTTCCTCGGAGAACTTTAGCGGGACACGCGGGATCACATACTTAGAAAAATTGTTGTAGGAGGATGTACGATACATTTGTTATTAATTTAATTACTGAATTGAATTTCTCCACCTTTGAATGTTAGTAGGGAAATTTAAAAAGAAAATGTCAGTTTTTATTACTTTATTTTGAATAGAACTATTAAATGCCAAATTGAAAATACTAAAAAATACCCACATTAAATAGTGCAAATGTACCGATTTTTGCATATCTACATATTTAAATTGGGTGTGTGAATGCACAATTTACCATAACATTGTGAATTGTGATGGTATACGATTGTGAACACCAAGCAGTGTGAATGTGATTCCCTAAACCGTTTCAAATTTTGTTATCTTAGCAGAGACAGTTCCGATCATTAAATCTTATCCCTGACAATTCTTATTATTATTATTATTTTCGTTGACTTTTTTTATTACTATTACTTATTCATTAATTTTGGTGACTATTGTTTGATATTATTTGACATTTTATTTTATTTTGATTTTATTACCACGATTATTTATTTTCTGTGTTTCATTTCCTATTGTGATCATTAGTTAGTGATTATTAGTTATAATTTGTAATGTTGATGGGAATATATACATAATATTTCTTTTCCTTTTTATTTTTTATTCAAATTGCCGAATATATGTGATCTAAAAACTAGAGTGCTAGCTGCCCTGGAACAAGTCCTGGCACTTAGTTGGGCAGCAGCAGTACTGCTGCTGCCCAACTATCGGCCGTGTTCAATTTTAATTTTAATTTAGATTATATTTTTTTATTGATATGTTTATTAGTGATACTTAAGCATTGTAAACGAATTGCTAAATTAATTGAATAAATAAATAAATAAATAAATTGGAATTTTGATCCTAAATAAGGAAATAAGAGATTGCACACATTGTGTCAGTCGCTTTGTGGAACAATGGGCCGCGGCTTTTGTCGGTTGATCCGCGTTTGTGCGCGCATTATAAGGGCGTGTGACGACTAAACACTGACACAGGTGAGTCTGCAATAATCTGGAACCGAGACCGACGCGACTCCGGGACCAATTCTATACAGACAGAGGCGTGAAGGCACACGACCTGGGATTTATCATGACCCAGCGTGACCCCCACAGCACCATAAGAAATTAAAATCTTCTATTAGGTAAAGGAGACCGGGACTAAAGGTTTCGGGACTAGTTGTTCCGACGATTTTGTCTAAATGATGACAAAATACAGCGATAGCATTCCAATTGCGCGTGAAATGTAATCGCATCTATTATCATATTACAATAGCAGAAAAAAAAATGTTGCGTCACTTCAAAACTTTCTCGGTAAAAAGACAAGCCCCTTCCCTCCCCCCTCCCCCGCACCCCCAACCTATCCTCCACGCGGACGCGCCAATTCGTAGTATATTTGTAATATTTGTCATGGTATTAAAATGGTATTTTCATTTCCTTTAATATGGCGGATTTAAATATTATTTGTGTCGCTTGTATATTCCAACCAAATGACAACGTGATGTTGGTCCAGCAAGGCATCGGTGTACAGAATTTCAGCTGGACAGTAAATTTGTATTGTATCTATGTTTTCTACGTTCAACCCACGGCTGAAAAAGCGATCACATATCGTTATACCAGCCTGGGGTGACGGGTTAGCCCGTTGTAGTCGACACCGCCTACTGTACCGAATTTCAGGTAGCGAACGGTTTCATGCAGCTTGGGCCACAATATCAATTAAGAATTCGGATCGATTCAACGCACGATTTAACTCCTATTCAGCAGCCTCCTCGTGTGGAAGGCTACCCCGGATAAGACTCGCGTATCAGATCTGACGGCTGGTTGGTCGGTTTCTCCTGGGGATTGCCTTGCCTGCGGTTTGCGCACCGTTCGGCGACTCCAATCGCGTGTGCACTCTGACTAATTGCTGGAGGATTCTGGGGACTATGGAAATATACTCCAATCACCAGAAAAATGACAATAATAAACAATATGGGATTTATAAAAATGTTTAAAATCTTCAAATTTTCGGCGATCACAGTGCGGTATTTGGCCTCAAAACCTGGCCAAAAATGATTTAGTTCGTTTTTCTCTAATAAAACGTATATTACCGCCATTTAAACAACAATAGAAGTGAGACAATTGTTTTTTAATAGTTGAAACCATATACAGGGTATCACACTAAGGTGGGGACGTAAGATTACGGCTTAACCTTAACACATAAAAAAGTTTTAGTCTCATGCGTAGCACAATTTTATTTTGTTTTTAATACACCAGATAGATATTAAATATGTGAACGCTGTATTATTACAGTCAATTTAACTCGCTTTTACGATATTAAAAATCCGTCCCACCTATCATCGTTGCGCAACAACAAAAACATATAGATAGCAGTCCATCATAACTCCAGACGTCATTGTCCCTAACACAGAGCCCTGATCGACGGGCTATCTGATCGCTTCTCGCCGTTTGTTGTGTTGTTGTGATCTCGTTTGGAAACGCACTCAAGACAAACTGTCCGCGGCCTACGCGAAAGCGGCGCGGACGTACCTCAACACAAATAAAAGTGCTGTTATAATTGATTCGGTTGTTGGTATTTTTATCGGCAGATATCATCTCCGCGGCCGCGGCTCACTTTGATTGGCTTCTCTCGTCCCTATTACGAAAAGAATTACAAAATGTCTAATAGTGATTGGCAGACGAATCTATAAGCCCGAAAGAGTTCAAAAGACCACGCGCTTTTGTTTGCGCTCGAAGGTTGATTAAGGTCCGAATCGTTTGAGACAACGAAACAGATATTTCGTAGAGAGTCTCCGATAAGTCAAATATGAATTTGTGTGCTAATGTGTAGATATATTCAGATTTACTGTATCAGTTCTATTCGAAATTCAGTAACTCCAGGAATAACGACCGCATAATATTTGGCCATACAGCATACATATTTACATCTTATTTGAAACAGTAACTGTAGAAAGGAAACGGTTGTCTTTCACTTTCCCGGTCCAACCACAAAGGAAGAGGAAGAGTATTATGAACACGCAAGTATATATATATATATATATATATATATATATATATATATATATATATATATATATATATATATATATATATATATATATATATATATATATATATATATATATATATATATATATATACTTGCGTGTTCATAATACTCTTCCTCTTCCTTTGTGGTTGGACCGGGAAAGTGAAAGACAACCGTTTCCTTTCTACAGTTACTGTTTCAAATAAGATGTAAATATGTATGCTGTATGGCCAAATATTATGCGGTCGTTAAAATATATATATATATATATATATATATATATATATATATATATATATATATATATATATATATATATATATATATATATATATATATATATATATATATATATATATATATATATATTTATTTATTTATTTATTTATTTATTTATTTATTTAACAGGGAAAACATACAACGCTACAAAAAAATATTGCAATTACATTAAATACAATATTTCTGGGATGACATGCTTTCAACAATAGTTTTGATAGTTAAGTCTCCAATACGCACAGTGCATTCTGTGGGGGTTGGGAGGGGAAAAGAAAAGGAAAAGGAAGGAATGGGTGTTAATAGATTTTAAGTAATAATGTGCAGTACAAAAAATAAAAAAAATAAAAATTTGAAAAGTTAAGAAAATTAAGAAAAAATTACTCCATCATATAAACCTATCATATACAGTTAAAGAACAACGAACGAAAAACCAAGTAGTCCCTAAGACAATAGTATCCCATGAGAAATGTCTATGTCGCATTTTCGATTAATTTTAAGTATATGCTTTGCTTAAATTATATATATATATATATATATATATATATATATATATATATATATATATATATATATATATATATATATATATATATATATATATATATATATATATATATATATATATATATATATATATATATATATATATATATATATATATATATATATATATATATATATATAAATATATAATATATATATATATATATATATATATATATATATATATATATATATATATATATATATATATATATATATATATATATATATATATATATATATATATATATATTTGATAAGGTTTGTAAAGAAATCCGTTTATAGGTTGATGTTTTTATTTAAAATAAAATTAGTAAAAGCTACTTAAAAAGTAGCGAAGGAAATCCCAGCTTGTATTGGGAAATGCTTATGTTTGAATGAGATATATGTACTTACGGATGTGCACGACTTTCGACGGTGCAATGTAAGTTTAAAGGTCCTTTTGCAGTCGACTAACGATCACTATTCATCCATATATCTCATAAATTCATTATATATATATATATATATATATATATATATATATATATATATATATATATATATATATATATATATATATATATATATATATATATATATATATATATATATATATATATATATATATATCTAAAAAAACACAAACACAAAGCAAAAATATTTCATAAAAAGCCTTTTTATTACTTGAGCACCGAGGGCAACCAACTAAAGTGCGGCGGCGCAGCAGCGGTACACGATTGTTTCAAGATACCTGAAGCAGGGCGTGGGACGAACATTTTTTCTCTTACTAAACGTGCTTTGCAGCGCGAACAATTTTTTTCTCATAATTCTTAATACTTCACTCTTTGTAACCTCAGTCGTGTTTTTTTAAAAATATTGTTCTTATTAATAGTTTCTTACTGTCGTGAACTATGAAGGGAGCCGAATATCCAATAACGCGAAACGGATTGTTGTGAGTGCGCCGATCGAAGTAAAAGATACAATCTGAGTGAAAGACATTACTCAAACGGTGGCTGTGGCTGCGTAGGTTTTGCACTCTTCAAGATGGTATCGAGAAGCTGGAGCCAACGCGCGGCCCTCGTCGCTGCAACCTTAATGGTGAGTAACCACATTCATACGTAGGTATTTACATTTTTCTTATTGTTGTTCAATAATTTGGGCGTGGTGCTAAACTAGCTGATGGAGCTGTTACAGTTACGATCTCCGCAGACGGTTGTTTTGGTGGACAGATAACTATCTACCTCTTTCTGCAGTGAGGCATTCGTCATCTCATGAAATCGAAGACAATCGCGATTGTTTGACCTTATAAATAAGATAAAAACGAATTTACCGCGTGAAGTTGATTGTAGTATTTGACGTTTTGACGATGCTGCATCCGCCGTTGTCCAGGGTAGACTGAATTGCTGTCAATCGCTATCTGCGGGTAGGCCGTCCACTGCTGCTGTTATTTCGCAGATTATAATAGTGATGGTGGTGATGGTTTTCAAAATACACGCGCAGCGAACTCGCCGCCCCACCGCCATTATTGTTTTCAAAGTAACAGCAGCAGTTTGCCGCCTACCAGCAGAGGACGATTGACAACACTTTAGTCTACCAGGATAACAAAGATTGCAATATCGGCGAAACGTCTGGTGCTACAAACTTCACGCGGGAAATTCATTTTTAGCTAATTTATAATTTCTTGGTCTCGTTGAATAATTTCCTATCGAAGGTTAGCCATAATTAGGGCACTGTAAGATTTGTTGACGCAGCCTATCTATGGGGTTAGGTTTCCTTCAAATATTAAAAGCACTAGGATTCTTTTTAACACCAAGAATAAATCATTAAAACAACCTGTTTGAACAAAATGACAGTTATGCACAACGGCGGACTTATCGCAATCGTATGCATACGGCATACCTAGTGGTGTACATATGTACATATATTCAAGAAGACGCAAAATATTCTAGTTTGTGGATTTTTACAGCCTTTGATATTTTTTACACGTTTTTGCTCATCGTCTTCTTCATTCTTCTTCCGTTATACCATTGGTTATATAGAGTATTAGATTGCTCAACATCGTACTACGACTTGACAACCATTATTTTACTACGAATAGCAACGTGAAGATGGCACTCATAGTTAGAAAATTGATAAATATTCAATTTGGCGACGTTCGTCGTATAACAGTATGGTGGCGCACTGTAGATGGTGGTCTAAACACGTCTATACTACATAATGTTTAAATCATAGCTCTTAAATATTTATATAATTTACATAAAGATGTTAATTTTTAAATTGGTATATAGTTTTGAATATGTAATAATTACACACTTTAAAGTTCACATAGACTAATATATGGCATTATATATCTCCGTATTATTTGTGTGGTGTAATCAGCCTATTAAGAAAATGCGGTAGATTCACTAATAATTGAATGTTATTATTGCTATCATTGGTTAAATTATTGGGTTTTTCAATAACCACATAAATTGCTATTAGTTTAGCCGTCAATACTATCGGCACAACCTACATTTTGCTGGCGCAGGAGGGTTGCCAAATCGTACTATGGATTTGAGCAATGTAATAGCATGAATATTAAAGCAATATTTAAATCAACACTATCAAACTGCCCTAGGTATTCTTTGTAATCTAAAATTTTTATTATCTTTCTTCTCCACCTTAGAATCTACAGTGAACTCAGTTGTGTTTCTTCGTAAACTATTATCCGAAAATAGTTTATGAGAAAGAGCCAGAGCCGTACGTTAGAGCGGAATGTAAAATGAAGGATCGTATCTTTTCCTAAAACTGCCTGCCGAAAATAAACCATCTGAATTAGTTTGGAAACATTTCGCTGGTATTATATTTTGCCGCTTTATGTTCGGTTGGTATTTTCCCGCTGAAAAGTAACAATCATTCATTTTATATTCCGCTCTAACGTATTGGCCTGACTCGCTCGTATGAAGTAGTTTCAATTTTAGTTCACGAATAAACGCAATCGGGCCCAGTATATATGTTTTTTATCATAGCTGCATCAATGTAGTCGAAATAAATACAGCAATTTCACTGTACCAAAAAACGCGAAAAAAACGCCCGTCTGTGGGTGCCCTTAAATCCGGCGACGTAGGCGTCCCAATAGAAGAGATGAAGTAATCAATTATTGATGACATTTAAATGTAGATTGATCCGCTATCCGTGTTTATTGTCGATCGATTGATTTTGATAACGAATATCGTGAATATATTCAGCAATGATCATAATTTACTCGTAGAATTGAATATATTTAACAGTTATATACATGAATAATGATAATGTCCATTTTAGTATAAAAATATTATAAATTGTCATATAGGTACGTCAAAATACCCCTAATAATGCGTTTATATCGCTGTTACAATTCCAGCATCCTAAACTAATATTTTTATTCCCCGAACTATTTTTTTGTTTTTTTTAAGGATATGTACCATGCAAGCAATAAAATATAAATACACATAATAATATTACTATACATACAATGCCGATTATTACATTTATTAACAATATTTATAACTAGCTGACCCGGCGAACTTCGTACCGCCTAACAGTGAATGAATGTCGTGTTACAGATTAGCTGAACTTAATTTATGATTTTATGAAAGTAATACAGTGAATACAAAATAAATATTACGTTCACTACTTTATTAAAATAATAACACAAAAGGAAATATAAAACTACAAAAATTAAGTATATCAATCGCGTGTTAGCAAGACATGATTGAATTAAACTATTTACATATTGGGCAGCATGGGATGCACTCGGTTTAATTGTATTCTTTGAAGCACTTTGTGATATACGACATTTTTTGTTTTTTATCAGGCGCAAGAACACATAAAGCGGATGATTTGCCGACACGTTAACATGCCACGTACAATTGACCATGAGAAAAACACAGATTTACATTTTTTATGGGAAAATGTTTTTTGTTTTATTTCAATTTTTCGTCAACTTTCCAATTTTTGGTTTTTAATGTTTATTCTGCTATACGGGACGGAGACAAATACTACAAATCAAAAACCATGAAAATCGGTCCAGCGGTTCTAGAGTTATAAGTGTTCGAACAAACCCGACTTTGTTTTAAAATATATAGATATATAACGTTTTAATTTAAATTATAAAATTTGTATAAATAAAAACGTAAATGTTCGTTTTTGCAAATTCTTGACGTATGGTAAGAATGCTCGTGATGTGGTCTGTTTCTGAGTTTTGTCTGTATTTGATCATATGCATGTCTCGTGATATTTCCGTAACTATTTTTCCTAAGGATATCATTGGCATGTTCCATCTCCTGCGGAAAATGCTCAGCGGCGCAAAGATCGCGTTCTCGATTTTAGAGCAACGTTTGCACTGAACGAATATGGTAGGGATGATGGTGTGAGCTGTCATGCAAATTTTTGTCCGTATGTGTGGGCTTCCGATACACTATGTCCGTATGTCCGAGAGTATTGTCACTTCTTCTTGTCACTTTGACATCCTGACTTTCACGAATGCCCGCTTTGCCCGATGGAGGGCCTAAAGTGAGCACTAAATGTATTTTGGAAAAGCAAAATGAGGGGAAAAGGACCCTTCAGCATTACAGCAACATATTACAGTAGTGGTACTTTCTCTTTTGCGGTGTTAACAATAAGGTCCTGTCGTTTCCCGACTAGTTTACGCAAATTAAACACAAGTAACATAACTCGCATTTAAAAAAAAAAATAACTAAAACATTTTTCTGCGCAGCTTGTAGACGCGTGCTCGCAGGTGAACCGAGTGACTGCCGCAAGGTGAGAGGGGCGCGGGGCTTAGCGATGCAGTACGAGAGTGCTCCAATATTTTAATGATTGTATACATTCGAGTGCCCGCTTTAGGCCCCTTCCCCTAAATACTTGAATTGCTTGGGCTATTTGTCTTTACCCTCGGATCTACAGCGGCGCTTGTGTCACTCGCGAAGAATCTCGCAGCTGTGAACCAGCAAGCAAATGCGGGCGGTTTTATATGGAAGTACTGCCATTATATATGGATAGTAAAGACTTCTGGGGTGACGGGTTCGCCCGTTGTAGTACGAGATTCAAAATCAATTTCAGTCCAAGGATAGCATCCTCTGTTTTAATTAGCCTGTTGATCATCCAAAAATATATATCTCACTAGGCAGTGCGTTTAATTGTTGCACGACACTCCCAATAAGGCTGTATCTTTTTCTACTCTTTATTTCAAAATTTCACAATAATACAGCAGTCTTTATATGTTTATCATAATCTTTTACAACCAACCCTAATATGGAGTGCTTATATGTACATATATGTGCATGTAGCATGTGTGTACCTGTATGCCTTGTTTTTGCTTCGATCATCAGAATTTAAATGCAATGCCGTTTATTTTATTTCACGGAAAGTGGTGACCCAGCTGGAAATCGACTCCGGATCTATACAATGTAAGATCCTGGACCTAACCACTATGCCACCGTGCATCTGCATATGGCAGTTGGACAGATCGTTGTTTGCATTAGGGAATTCCTGTGGGATTGCAGATAGTGAGATATGTATTACTCCACGACTGGAGAAACAATGGATTGTGGAATCTCCCACTGAGCAATCCGTGCACATCGGGAATATATAGTTCTTTCTCCTCTTCTTGAGTGAGTCGTTATATAATAATAGTATATATAATAACAGAAGTCGTTAGGAGGATGAACGGCACGGGAGTGAGACATGGATGAAATTTATTATAAAAGGCAGGTAAAGGCATTTTACTACTAATATTTACCAAATTTTACGCCTAGTGGAGGTATCGTCGACCTCCCCCCCCCCTCCCCCCCCCCCCCCCCCCTCTCCACCCCCTCCCCCTTCTTCCCCAACAGTTCAAAAATGTATTGTATCCTCCTTAGTTCAAAAATTTTCCACACTACCCACATGGATCTATGTCTGACTCAGTGAAACCTCCATCCCCTTCTCTCATAACTTTAGTAATACATTATTCTCCCTGACTTTTAAATTACATTAGTATTTTGATTTTTTGTATGTAGGTAATATTGAATTTAATATTACAACCATGACAACTATCATGATAGTTATGTTTTTAATAATTACATGTTTGGCATTGAATTTTGTGACGCATTCGAGTGCAGGAATGCCTATCTACTGGAGTACCCCAGTTAATTGTATTGTATTGTACAGATCCAAAAAAAAAACAATACAAAAACCTAGAACTTGAAGCAAAACACTAAGGGGCCATCCACATATTACGTAATCACCAAGGGGATAGGGAAGTTGGAGCTGAGGCTTACGCTTGATTACGTGAGGGGGGAGGGGGTGCTCGCCTGATGCACGTACGTAATTAACTTTGGTCACCGCATCGCATTTTTTTTTTTGGTCTAAACCTGCACGGAAATACCGCAGTGCCACGCCAAATATACCCCTCCCCCCCCCCCCCCTCCGAAGATACCCCAAAGATACACCGCCGAAGATCCCCCCCCCCCCCCTACGCAGATCGCGCCTGCGGGGGCACGCGCAATGTACATTACTCTACGCGCTCTACTGCGATTGAGTCGCCCGGGCCCGTTCCTGGAAGCGCTCCTGTCTGAAGATTGAGATTTGTAAAAATAATCCAAAGAGTTTGAGATTATGTAATTACTTTGAATTGATATAGTACATTTTTAAAGCGTTCTAAAATGTTTTTTTTTTACTTACCGTCTTCAAACTCTTTACAAACGATAACGATTATTTACATTTTCCGCAAATTTGGTAGATTACGTAATCTTTGGGGGGTGAAGGGGGGTCAGGCCGCTGATTACGTATGTTGACATGTGGGAGGAGGGGGGGGGGGGGGGTTCGAAAATCCCAAAAACGAGATTACGTAATATGTGGATGGCCCCTAATCTGCACTGTTCTTGCTATTTTAATGCCTCGTATTCCCTAGTTAATTGAGGAAACGGACGGTAAAGGGCGAAGTCGTATCGACTTTACGGCTTCGGTATATTAAGTGATATAAAATGTGGTCAGATGGAGCCGCCTTGAAGGTTTTGTCGCTTGTTAATTCAGCCGGCGAGATATACGGGAACATAAAATAAAGTGCACGTTAAACGTAGGACGGAACGCCACGCTGCTTTGATGAGCGCTGTAACGACAGCCAAGCGACTTACTATTATAGATTTTCATTTCAGAGTCGCCAAGAAACAAGTTCTATGAATCGAGACGATAACCCCGATTTGAATAGGTGATGCGTGGCCCCTAGTCCCCAGCATCCCCACTAGCCCAAGCCACGGCAGCGGTTACGGTAACGGTGAGGCAGGGGGTGCTAAGAATCTCTGGGTACGATCAGGCTGCCAAACCAAACTGACACTGGCAACGTATAATGTAAGAACTCTGAGAGATGAAGCAAGACTAGAGGAGATACAGAAAGAACTAGCACTTATAAACTACGACATAGTCGGACTGAGCGAAACTAGGCGACAGGGAGAAGGGACCATAAGGCTCCAGTCGGGTGACCTGTTTTACTATAGAGGTGAGGAAAACTCGGCATATGGCGGTGTGGGATTTATAGTAAGCTGCAATCTTGCGAAGCACATAACCGAACTTAGCAGCATTTCATCTCGCGTAGCCTATACTGTCGTACAAATTAACAAAAAGTACTCCCTCAAAATCATCCAGGTGTATGCACCAACCAGCACACATAGTGACGAAGAAGTAGAGACGTTCTTCGAAGACATATCCAAAGCGATGAAAAAAGGACGCTCTCATTACGTTATAATTATGGGTGATTTCAACGCTAAGATTGGCACAAGACGAGAGGGGGTAGATACCTGTATAGGGCCTCATGGAATAGGCATTCGGAACCCACGTGGAGAAACGCTACTAAACTATCTCGCAGCAAACAACTTATTTGCGATGAATTCGCACTTCCAGAAGAAGCCAAAAAGAAAGTGGACATGGGTGAGCCCGGGCGGAAATGTGAAAAACGAGATAGATTTCATTATCTCCAACAACAAGCACATTTTCACTGATGTCACAGTGCTCAATCGATTCCAGACAGGCAGCGATCACAGACTTGTCCGAGGAACGATCGTGTTAAACACGAAGCTGGAAAGGGCCAAACTTGTTCGAAAAAAGCTGAGCAAGCTGTATGTTCCAGATGGCATCAACGAAAGGTTTGAGAAATCCCTCGAAGAATCCCTGAAAAGAACAGCGACCGAACATTTCGAAGATGACCTCCAATCGAAATACAACCGTTTTACAAAGATCCTGACGGATACAGCAAAAGAACAGTTCAAGCGAGTAACAAAACCATCATCTGGGTTTCCAGAAAGCGTGGCGAACATGATGAAGGAACGCCGTAAGTTCGCAGCCGATGACTTCAATAGCAATGCACACCTGGAGCTAAACAGAAAAATTCACAAGACTCTCAAGCGTGAAATTCGTAAAAAGAATACACTAAAAATCCAGGAGCTCATAGAGAAAAAATCGGGGTCTAAAAGTGTTCCAGCGAAATAACAGAGGAAACGACTTAAACACCCTGAGAGTTAACAGCGGCAACCCGACAAGTAACATCTGTGAGATCAAGAAAATCACAAAGAAATTCTACAGTGATCTATACTCAACCACCACACAACAGCCCACTGCCCTTGATTTAAGCGACAGGCGTGCGCCTATCAAGCGACACTACACGGAAGATATTCCTGAAATTAGTATGTATGAAGTGAAGCAAGCACTGAAGCGCACCAAGAAGTTCAAGGCTCCGGGTGAGGACGGCATTACTGTGGAATTACTAAAAGCTGGAGGTAGAGCTATCGTAAAGGAGCTAAGTCTGCTGTTCAACGAGGTCTTGTTCACTGGTGAAGTACCCAAGGATTGGACTAACAGCATCGTTGTGCTCTTCCATAAGAAAGGCGATAAGACCCTTCTGAAAAATTATCGTCCTATTTCACTTTTAAGTCAGGTGTACAAAGTATTCTCCAAAATCCTGACTACACGCTTGACACAAAGACTGGATGAATATCAACCCAGGGAACAGGCAGGATTTCGGAAGGGTTTTGGAACGATCGACCACATCTTCACACTTCGGCAGGTTATCCAAAAGTCCGAAGAATACAATAGGCCCCTTTATCTTGCCTTCGTCGATTATGAAAAAGCATTCGACTCCATAGAACACTGGGCAGTCACCGAATCGCTACATCGATGTCATATAGACTACCGGTATATACAGATCCTGAAGAGCTTGTACAAAGCGGCAACAATGACCGTACAGCTGAAAGAACTAACAGACCCTATACCAATCCAAAGAGGAGTCCGACAAGGTGACGTTATATCCCCTAAGCTGTTCACCAACGCTATGGAGGATATATTCAAGACATTGGACTGGAGTGGCAAGGGAATCAACGTTGACGGCGTGTATCTCAATCATCTGCGCTACGCGGATGATATAGTTATAATCGCTGAATGTGCCGAAGACCTACAACTCATGCTGGAGCAACTATATCACGCGTCCCTGCGAACGGGTCTTAAGATGAACATGGACAAGACAAAGGTTATGGCGAAAGCCGATCTCACACCGAATCCCATTTCATTGAATGGACAACCGCTGGAGCAGGTGCAGGAGTACACATACCTAGGACAGGTGATAAAGCTCGGCCGGGACTCGATGATGGCAGAGATAAAGCGAAGAAAACAATTGGGATGGGCAGCCTTCGGGAAGCTGAGCTTCGTGCTGAAGTCCAGAATTCCCCAATCGCTCAAGACAAAGGTGTATAATCAGTGTGTGTTACCGGCTATGACATATGCTTGTGAGACATGGACACTGACTGCTGGGATGATCTACAAGCTTAAGGTGGTGCAGCGTAACATGGAGCGAGTCATGCTTGGCATATCGTTGCGCGATCGAGTCCGAAACGAGCTCATCAGACAGCGCACGAAGGTGGTCGACGTGGGTCAAAGAGTGGCCAAGCTGAAGTGGGCTTGGGCCGGCCATGTGGCCCAACAACACGACGAACGGTGGAGCAAGCGCGTTTTGGAGTGGAGACCCCGGCTAGGCAGAAGAAGTGTGGGCAGACCACCGGCCCGATGGTCCGATGACATTAAGGAGACAGCTGGACCAGTCTGGATGAGGGAAACGGACAACCGATCCGGGTGGAGAGTGATTGGAGAGGCGTATGCCCAACGGTGGGCGAATACGCGCTGATGAAGAAGAAGAAGAAGAAGAAGAAGATGCGTGGAAACGTGGAAACTCATACAAAACTAGGAGCCTGATTTTATAGTTCCAGATTTCGCACGGGTAGAGTTTGGAATTGAAATTTATTGTTTGGGGTATGTTACAATGCCCAACATTATTTTTACTCGAATTTCTATACAAAACTTTCCATACTCAGGATTTCAAAAAAAAATATAGGTCAATTTATTTATTTAAGTATTTATCTAATGGTCAACCCTTTGGGTACATTTGACCGCTGATACTCGTAATGCGCATGTTTTGGCGTAGCAACAATTATTGACGAGTCTGACTCGTCATTTCATTTTAGTTCTATGTGTCTTACGGATACGTCACCCATATCTTATTTTATGGGCACGTTTAAAACTTATAATAGAAATTTATATTATCACAGATTATCATTTGAAAGAAGTCTGACTACTTTTTAAAAACCGCGGAATGCGTCTGGCGGGATCTAGAAATTAGACAAAATACAAACTCATTGATGTCATTTTCCCTGTCTTCATTTTTACTTTCCTGTCAAGGAAAATATTGTGGACGCACTTCTGTGTGTCTGTGTGTCTGTATGTATTCTCCGACGATAGCGCCGAATAGCTTCATCTGATTAAGCTGAAATTTAAAATCAGGGGCAGCCTCGCCCCCTGACTACCAGTTTGGAATTAACCTTTACGATACCTCCTGCCTCCTGAGTGGTTACAGGATCGAGGTCCTCTCCCTTACGTAGCGGTGATATGGAATCTATCACGGACCACGGCATCCTTTGCCCAGCTCTTCACCCGGTATCGGGTAGCCGATTGGTCGTTTCAAGAGCAGTTGCCATAAAGTGAACAATTAGGAGATAGGTTATTATCTCTATAGGAGATCGCACTGTTTCCAGACTCCCCCGGCTGTCGGTCAGAATGCGCAATCGATTGGCTGACGCCGCACGGCGCGCAAACCGTCCAGGAGCACCCAAATGTTGGCTCGCACTTCTACTTGGAGGCCGCCGGATAGGTGTTGACCCGTGAGTTTGACCGACCGTGAGTTTGACAGGGCCCATTAGCTCCCAAGGGGAGGGGGGTCAGGGTAGAATGGTAAGATGGAAGGGGAGGGGGGGAGGTAGGGGTTTGAGGTGGGAGTTTGTCTGCTTGTCGGGACATTCTTGGGGTGACACAACCGATTTTTTTTTTTTTTTTTGAAAATCCTAATCGTTTATCTTTTGTTATTGACCCAAAAAACAACTCGACTTTACACAGTCCCCTTTTTACAGATGCCGGGCCTGAATACAAAATCAAAGCGCAGTACTTCTGCATATATAGGCAACGTAAGCGCTCTCCGACAACTCCGTGCCTGGGTTAAGTAAGGATACGGATTTTGTTGCTGATGATATGGAGGGTTCATTTATGATATACTATTCACGATTGATGTAAAATTACTGCCGCAGTGTCCGACGAAGCTTATATCTTTTTATAATTCCAGCTACACTGTATGTTTATTCATTGAAGATGCAAACGAAGACAGTGACTTCGTTAAAATGCACGATTTACGCAACATTTCAACGCACCGCAGAGAGAATAAAATCAGCAACAATTGTCCCAAAAGGCTCGCACAGCGCGATATGCATAAACAAAAGTGTCGAACAATGAATCGATAGCGTCTGCGGCTTGGCTTTTGTTGGAGCCGAAGGAGCTCTCAAGCGGCCATTAGGCCTTTTGTGTCTCGATTTGGGTTAGCGAACGTTTCGCGCGCGAACCAATCAATCCCGCATATGCGCTATTGCACCGCCATGACTGACACCGTTGCGATTTGCCAGCGACCACAAAGGAATGGGCAGGAGGCGATTAAGCTTAGCGATCGTTTGCGACGTGTCTGTCACAACATCGTTAGCAATTCTCACAAATCCAAAGTGTGTTTCATTCGATCGAATAACTTAATATCATACAGAATCTTAGCTCGGAGTGCAGAATCTAGCTTCGCAGAAAGCAATTGATCCTCTAATTAACTCCCAAAAGTCGTTATTAAGAGTAATCTACAAAAAGCCATTCCGCTACCCTTCTGAGAGCTTGTGCAAGGAATCTAAAGTCCTAGACATTCGTCAGATATACGCTAAGGTTATCCAAATCTACTATTATGATCATGAGGATTATCATTTATATTTATAAGTAGCTTTTACTAATTTTATTTTAAATAAAAATATCATCCTATAAACGGATTTCTTTACAAAACTTATCAAATATAACAATATTATACTGTTTTCTACAATGTTTCTTTACATATTTTTTAATATTATACAATTTTATACTGGTTTACCGTATTTTGATAACAATATACAGCCTTTTTTATAAACTTCTCTGCCAGAAATTAAGATTGAAGTTTCTTCTTTCATTTCATTAAGCATATGGAGTTTTTTTATTTTTATTTCGATTTAATGGCTCGTTGATAACAAACTCAGCCTTATTGTATCATATTTTAAATGTTGGTAGCATTCGAAATTTGAATTATTTCGATATGTCACCTTCATTTATGTCACGGCTTTGCCGAAGTGATCAATTTGTTTAATTTTTTATTTTTTCGCTTAATTCGTCTCAATGAAGGCATTTTGTGTTGCATAAGGATAAGCCCTATTTATGAGATATATGAATGAATAGTGATCGTTAGTCGACTGCAAAAGGACCTTTAAACTTACATTGCACCGTCGAAAGTCGTGCACATCCGTAAGTATATCTCATTCAAACATAAGCATTTCCCAATACAAGCTGGGATTTCCTTCGCTACTTTTTAAGTAGCTTTTACTAATTTTATTTTAAATAAATAAATATATATATATATATATATATATATATATATATATATATATATATATATATATATATATATATATATATATATATATATATATATATATATATATATATATATATATATATATATATATATATATATATATATATATATATATATATATATATATATATATATATATATATATATATATATATATATATATATATATATATATATATATATATATATATATATATATATATATATATATATATATATATATAAATATATATATATATATATCACGGGATACCATGGGACTAGTCATATATCAATCTCGAAATATTGGACTTAGAGACTTGAAAATTGGCACACAAGACTAGCGCGTCCGCAGTTAGGCCGATTACAAACACAATCTATTGAACTCTTGCCATGACCAAAGAATGCCTGCATGCCAAATTTCAGCTCAGTCAGATAAAGGAGAAATACACAAATGCATACACAGATACACTGGACATACAGATAAACTTCAGTCTGGAAATAGTCGTTATCGTCTTGGGAGGGTCAAAATCAATATATCCGTCTTCAACTCGATTTTTTCAATCGGATGAAGTGTTTGGACGCTATCGTGCAGGAATACACACAGTCACATAAAGATAGTCAGACATACAGACAGACTTCAGTCTGGAAATGGACTTAATCGTCTCGGGGGGGGGGGAGGGCGGAGGGGAGGGGGGGGCGATGCGGGAAGGGGTGACCAATTATTTATATCCGTCTTCAACTCGATTTTTTTTGCGTGTTCACAATACTTTACTTTCCTCTCAGTTGGAAGACCGGTAAAGTAATAAACTGAGGAGCTTTCATGACGCTTTTAAATTCTGTGGAAAGTTCCTGCAGTAATTACTAAAGAACCTAGCCCTTATACCATTTCAGCCTATGCATATGTGGGCTACACTTATGCATTTATGTGGAACGCTGCAGGATGAAGACCACCTCGGATCCTGCCCAAAACTATCAACCTCTATCACACCAGGATCTACAAGAGGCAAACGATAAGGCCATCCAGGCCGCAAATTTTTGGAAAAACATGTCCTAAAATATCCCTGACACTTTTTCCAAATAATAATAATAGCCCACACAAAAATTAACTTAAACACCTTTTAAATAGCCCACACAAAAATTCAGTCTAATTATTAAACATCGACTACTGCAACCAAATAATTAGCATAACTCATATCACAGCTATCGCAATAAAACTCAAAAGTAATAAAATTGTTACAATCTCCAAACATCTTTAGAATGTATTTATAAATATGTAACACATTTCGACACAAACGAGGCGCCACACGTTTGGTTAAAATTACAATCATAAAATTCCGCTACAAATGGAATTTATCAATTATGAGTGTAGAATGTATCGTGTCCAAATATGATTATGTAAATTCGGACACATATAAACATATTTATGGCCATTTCATTACTAAATCATAAAGGGCCGAATGGGCCGCCATTATGCTCGGCTGCATTTTAAGTGAAATAATTATCGTTTTGATATGTTTGACGGAGCCTGTCAATTAGCGAATAAATTATTGCCTTTTCATTCAAATTTGTCACTGTTTTGGGTGACAACCTGAGGTCCGGCTTAAGAAAATACGTACATCGATTTTAATGAATCAAATAGAAACTTTCTAATTCGAAAATGATAACTTTAGATTGAATTTCATTCTTAACCGGAAACAGAATTATGTAGGCAATCGATGTTTTAAAAACCTGAAGGTCTTATAATTAATAATACATTTTCCTGCAGACAAATAGAGGGTAAAACATAGGGTTCCACGCCCACAGCTATCGTTATACATATATCACATATTACAGCACAGTCACATACGCTTCGACAGTGTGTTGTCACATATGCTTCGAATTCTTCACATACGCTTCGGCCGAAGACTCTTCAGAGATGCTATAACTTGTTCCTCAGTCTGTCCCTCAACCGTACGAAGTATCACTGAAAGAACTTCGCCTGACAACATTAGAGGTACGTAGGCAATGAGGACCTCTTATAGAAGCTTACAAAATTCTTCATTTTTATTATAGACTACAGAATCTAAATCTAGAGAACATGTAGACTATGAACACCAACAAGCAACGGCGTGGACACTCGTTTAAGTTGAATAACACAATTGCAGCATCGGACCCCAGGAAATACTTTTTGATAAATCGTGTAGTGGACGATTGGAATGCATTGCCAGAGGAAGTTAGTGCTGAGTCTGTCGATAGCTTTAATAACAAACTAGAAATTTTTCTTAGTGCAAAATCATCACAAGATTAAAAATAAGTTCACGTGATATACACGCATCAGATTATGCTTCCAGAGTATAATAATATAATAACAATAATAATAATAACACCAAAAAATTAGCTAAAAAACTTACAAAGGCTGGTGCAATGCACACAGCTCCAACTCTGCTTAGGCTCTAGCGCTCCATATCTTTATAAAGGCGAGAGGCCAAACAAAGGCCCAGAACGATTCTGCGGTATATCAAAGGCCCCAGCAACTCAAGTAGGTTGGAAAATCATTACAGACAATAGACTCACTCGCATGAGAACACTTCCAAGCTACTAAAACAAAGCAGGAACCATCTACGACTACTCTCAGGATTCCTCACGGCTCACTGCAAGGTAAACAAGACCGACCTATCCATACTATGCCCTTAAGAAGCGGAGACATCGCTCCACTTTCTGTACGAGTGTAGATCGTTAATGCAATCAAGAAGCCGAAACTTGGGAAGACAAGTTCTGAACCCAAGTAAGATCACAGAGAGATATTGGAGTAACATATAGAGTAAAGTAAAATTCTTGCCTAATTAGTCGTTTTCGCCATTATGTTGAGCATACTTGTCTTGTCATCCACTTTCTTCCAGTTCTACCCATTCTTCCATCGTCATAGTATGACATGTTATATATTATCGTCATAGTATGCCATATATTATATTCCACTTATATATCGGTCTTCCCGTCTTTCCCTGTCCAGCCAAGTATCTTGTTGCTGCCAATAATAACTATGGTGACTATTCTTTTATTGTGGCTATATAGAATAGCATTTAAATAATGTACAAACACCACGACAATTTCGTGTTCAGCTCCCATTAAAATTAAATAAAATGAAAGACACACAACTTCACAAAAATGTCACACTAATACTTATTTTCGCGATTTTTGTCCAATTACGAGTATATTTTACTGCAATGGGTGATGCTTTTCTCATTCATTTCAGTCCCCACTTTGTGAAAAAGTGGCTATCTTCAGATCCATTTTCTTCCAGTTCATATCATTCTGTGGTTTTCTTGCCAAGTTTCTGCTGTTCTTTTGTCAGTTGTTCCCATTTATAGTTCCCTTCTTTTATTGTTCCCTTATTTTATGATTTCTTATTATGTTTGATCTTAATATCTACCAAATATATTTTACCACAAATTTACAGAAACTAATAATCAGTATCAAAAATTAAACATAACTAATAATAATAAAACTCCAAATTTTTGGAAAATTCGACATTGGAAACAGTTTTGCCAAGTTTATTTTATCAAAGATTTATTTATTATCTGGAATAATTAATATATTAATATAGAATACCTCAACGGCTCCAAAGCCAAATATATTTTACCACAAATTTACCGAAACTAATACTCAGCATCAAAAATTAAAAATAACAAATAATAGTAAAACTCCAAATCTTTTGAAAATTCGACATTTGAAACAGTTTTGCCAAGTTTATTTTATCAAAGATTTATTATCTGGAATAATTAATATATTAATATAGAATACCTCAACGGCTCCAAAGGTGGAAAAAGAGTCCATTGGAGTCCCCTCCCACCAATAGGGAGCTAACCCCACATATTGAGGTGCCTAGGTCATGTTAGGGCTGTACTGTCAGGCAGATGAACACTGGTGAACGGTTTCGTGCAGCTTGGGCCACAAGATCCATTTCGTTCTCGGATCGGCTCAACTCACAATTCAGCTCCTATTCAGAAGCCTCCTCGATTGGAAGGCCACCCCGGGTAAGACTCCCGTGTCTCAGGCCTCAGAGCTGGTGGACCGGTTTCTCTCGGCGGGATGGCATCCCGGCGCCACTGGACGGTTTGCGCACCGGTCGGCGAAGCAAATCGGTTGTGCATTCTGACGAATTGCTGAAGGGGTCTGGAGACTATGGAAATATACTGTTTCCTAAGCAGCGGGGGTGGATGTTCACCTAATGTCACGCCACTCTTGAAACGACCTTGGGCCACTCGATTCTTTGTGGCACTACGGGCAAAGAACGCACAGGTACGCGATAAATTCAAACTGAATTGCCGCTGTAATACAACAGGTAGGGGTTGCGTAAGCCACTTCGGACCCGTAACCAGTCGGAAGGACGGAGGTATCCTGAAGGTTAAAACCAGACGGAGATATCCTGCCAAAACTGGTAGTTAGGGGGTGATACTGCCAGCTGGTTACCTTTCCCGGTGCTTCGCCGTGAGGCGTTGGTCTTTAATTGGTTGCTAATGAACTAGACAGTAGATTGTCTTGCCCCAAAGTCTTCTACGCTCACCCCACGGCTGAAAGAACGATCTATATCGTTATACCAGCCTAGAGTGGCGGATTCGCCCGTTGTAGTCGACACTGCTATCCTATACTGTCCGGCACGGCGGTGCAATAGAGTCGATGGCGGACTAGACCCTAGGGGTTCAACGGCAGGGCTCATAGTCCTAAGATTGGATTAGTGTCCTGGCGTCAGGTGGCAGCGGGCCGTAAAACACCATAGCCACGGTTTATTCCTTGTCCATGAAATTACACAATATAAAAATGAGCACAAATACTATGGCGTTCCCGTAAGATAAGCTCACCTCCACGCCGACACAGCACAAGATCGTGCTCAGGGGAGGAGAAGGACAAGAAACGCCGACTCCAAGTATATGGGACAGGGTTTAGGAAGAAGAAGAGGATGATACCACTCTATTGCTCAAACACTCGCAATATTCAAAATCAATTTTTCCTAAAAAACTATGCTTCTTCAACTGTGCTAAATTCCAGCAACACATATTATCTACACATCATAAATATTAATAACTAGCTGTACCCTGCGCGCGTTGCTACGCCAAATCGCTCGCATTCGAAATTCAAATTCGCCGCTTTAAAATTCATTCGACTATAAAAAAAATAAGAACTCACTCCTGTCTTCGCGGTCGCATTCGAAATTCAAATTCGCCGCTTTAAAAAAAATGAAGAATTTTAGTTTTATTGAGGACACTAAAATTTTCCCTTTGGTCCGATCGGCACCAAACTTCACAGGAACCATCTCCAAACTAACCTAAAGTTTCCCTCAAAAGTTCATCAAACTCGGTCGAGCGGTTTAGTAGTCCATAGCGGACCTACAGACAAACATTCATTTTTATATATGTAGATAAAACACTTTATTTTATGAAACAAATCGGCAAGCGATATTGCTCTGGAGCAAAATCTCACAGCTAACCTTACTTAACCTAATGATAAGACATATTTTACGTTAAAATAAGATAAAACTTTACTAAAATCACTTATGAAGACGACATTAAGATCTAACAGAAAATTAAAAAATTAAAACACCTGTAATGTTTAAAGGTGTTTGTGTGAAAAATAAAATAAACGCAGGAATGGGACGGGATGAGCGTGTGTTAAAAAGTACTTTGAGCCTTCGTTTGAAGTAATATAAACTCGGTGATATCCTTACTTGTGTGGGTAATACGTTCCAGAGATGGGATCCGTGTACGGTTAGGTTAGGTTCGAGAGCAGTAGGTTTTCTTCAGAACTCGTAGGGCGCCCGTGAGCTGATAGAGCATCGAACGGCCCCCTTCAAGTTTATGAAGAACAAGCCGAGGACTCTCGTATCTCTCCTTTCTCGAGTCGTCAGCCAGTAAAGTCTCCTTCTGTACTCCATAATATACTTTCTTAGGTAATATACTATCGTAATCGTAATATACTTTCTTGGCCATACTTTCTTAGGTCATACATAACGTGAATGCAGACAGAATTCCACAATAAACGAATCTAAACCTAAATTTATCAAGAAGTATACGCTATTGAATTAATGCACCAGTATCCCAGGAACACACAGTCGCAAAAAATGTCTGACGGTCGCGTTAATTAACCTTAACCTAGCCTTAAAAATGGTGTATATATAGATACCATTGCACGAGGGGGGGGGGCGTTGCGATCGAAACGACCTTCATTTTATTACGTCCACAGTTAGATCCGAATTATTTCGACATGTACGTTATCGCGCCTGAAATAAAACGCTTAGTTGCTAAAGCTTTCCGAATAGCACTTACAATGCACTAGTTACTCGTGTCCCGCAAAAACAGTTGCCGTATTTTTTTCTGTGAAAAGGAAGTTTAAATAGTCGTATAGATGTTATAACAGGATCGGAAAATATTAGTAAAATGAGCTACTATATTATTACGAATATTTTAATATCTTTCTGACAATCAATTGTATTTTTTATGTTTAGAACCATATAATTTTATAATTCATAACTACTCAATTTATAATTCTCACCTCAAAATGTTCGAAAGCAAGTTATTATTTTAGATAATAAACCTGATTTGAAGTAACTCTCATTGCTCTAACTTATCGCCAGGAATCTATGCCTTATGAAAGGTTCGTTTTCTATCTGGAGAATAGGCCCCTGCGAGTGTCTATCATTCTTGCTTCTACTCAACGGTGGCTTGTAGAATTTTGCTGTGGAGAAGTGTCAAAGCGTTTTTGTTGTGCAAACCAGTCACTCAGACCTATTTATGGGGTAAAAAGAGGAACTCACTGCCGACCAGTCAGGAATCTTTACTTTAACCTTGGAAGATGCCTACCAGTGCTTATTTTATACTAATCGTAATATTGAAAATCGTGAGCATCATTCCAACTTTTTCATTATAATATTATTGTAAGAGCGGCTTTTTACGTTTTCTTTCCTTCGTCGGTATGAAATGATAAGCCTATTTGTTTGTTTGTTTATTTTTACGTTTTACTGTAAAATTTCACAATAGGCAGGTTTGTTATCATACGATACCCTCTTACAACCCTACTATGAAGTGTTCATATATGTATGTGTGCGTATAATATGTGTGTACGTGTGTGGCTTGTTATTGCATTCGATCAACAGAATTAAAAATGCAATTCCGTTAATTTTATCCCAACGGAAAATCCGATTCGAAGGGCGCGTAGCTGAACAGCATCGTTGAATTTCGCAGCTATATGTATCTCGCACGGTCTTCTACAACGCTCTGACGCCGCCGTAATATAAATATTTGCAATCACGTGCCGGCCGCCCCGGATCCCACGCTTGTCGTCCTTTTTTGAACTCGGTTCTTGTTCGCCATGGAGTCTTGCATACGATGGATAATGACCTCCTATGCTAAATGCGCAGCTGCTACCGTTGATCTTCGCCTTAGACTGCTGGGTGCGTCGTGCTGTCTCGCTCTTTCGTAGAGCGCTGTCTCACTCCGTCGTCGGCCGTCGGTGTCTGAATGCCAGCGTCTTGTTTGGCGTAGCCGGAACAAGGAGTACTTCCACGGAGGTGATCATCCTGCTATACCTCTCTTTTCCTCCCCCATATATTTTTGCATGAGGACAGTTTTTGTCTTTCTATATTTTTTAAAAACGCGGTATTCCCATTACTTGATGATATTTTAAACTGCAAAATATTTAAAAACAGAACTTATAAATATTTAAAATAAACACATATAATTTCACCAATTTTTATAAATAATTTCGACATAAAATTAAAATAAGCTAATAGTTGACACTATTTTTTATATTAATTTAGTAATAAGACTAAGAGACTCTCAAGACTCAATAACGTACATTTGAAATTAGTCCCTTTGTTTGCTTTGGCAATGAAATAGAAGCGAGAATCATAATTCGATATTCTCGTCATCTACTCTTGTTAGTAACTCCTTATCAAAATATCTCCCCGATACTCGTATATTGCCCAGTCAATTCCTAATGGAAAGCGATCGTAAAGCCACATAGTTGTAGATATTCTGCTTAAGCTTGACGTGGGAGGCGAAATTTTATGTTTTATTGTATCTTACGATTCACTAATATTTTGTATCGGAATTTTAGCGTAATAGCTATTTCGACACTCAAGAATCCGAGTAAAATCCTTGATCCATCCCCGGAAAGTTATAATGCGCCGTCAGGAATTAAATAAATATCAAATGAATACTGCGATGGTAATAATTTTTTTTTTACTTAACCGGCTTACCAACCGATAAGGAGTATTGTAAACGCGCTAAAATATCGAGATATACGAGTAAACATTTTGATCTAGATATACACATTTTGCCTCCTTCCCTCCCCCCTTCGAGATGATTAAGACAATTTCCAGACTGACGTCTGTCTGTTTGTTTGTTTGTCTGTCATCTGTCTCTGTGCGTATTCCTCAACGATCGCCCCCAAATATTTTATCCGATTGAGCTGAAATTTGGCATGCAGGCATAATTTGGTCATGGAAAGAGTCGAAAAGATTGTAGTTAAAAATGGTCCACCAGAGGGTGTGCTAGTTATACTTCAGTCTCGAAATGTCAAGCACAGATGCCTTGTTGGTTCGAAATCACGTTATGAAATTTTAGTTGGAATATCTCATATACAGGCCACAAAAATATTTTTAAACTCAGTCATATTTAAGAAAATACTAAATCATATCAAAAAATAACATTTTATTACTACGATTAATACTACAAATATAGTACGCAAATACTACTGGAGGATGGACGCGCAGGGGAGGGGGTTGGGGGAAAGGTGCGGTGAGGGTGTAGGGGCGGAGACGGGGCTGCGGGTGGTTCGGTGGGCGCAAGAGGGCGAAGGAGGGCGAGGAGGTGGGGAGGGGGGGTCTACTTGCCGGGAAAGTCTTGGAGTACCAAGACCGATTATTTTATTAAACCATTTGATAGGAATTCCTACCCTTGGTAATGTCAACATTAATTAAATTACAAACATATTATTAAGCAATTTCACAAATTATCGTAGGTATTGATAGTAGGTAATACAAATATTAAAAAAAATGGAAATAGTAACAAATCAGTAATGGTAACAATAGTCAACCGCCAACAGTATGAATCAAAATTCACAGTGATATAATAGTCAATAATAGAAAGAATAAAGAAATTCAGGAGTACTGAGAAAATTCTCGATATTGTCAAATCCTTTAATGCCATAAGGATTACTCGGAACCCGAACCTGTTTTGTGTCAAGGGATATAACTCTAATTTTACGAAGTATTCCGTAATAAACAGAGCTATGTCAACGTATAACGATAGGTTCGGGTACATTGATATTTTTTCATGAGTTAAAAGTCACTTTAAGAAAACCATTAAAAAATCTTATCAGTCCTTTGTCCCCCATATTTCATATAATGACTATTAATCGCTTCAACAGTTGACATGACTAGAATTTTTTTTTTGTTTGTATTTTTTTTTAATATATATTTTTGGTACAAAATAATTAATATTGTTTATAATCTCAACGTAAAAGTTAATTTTCATTTGTTTTTTGTTCTTTCTCCTTTTCTATAATATTAAATCAATAAAGAAATGTAAATTAAATCACTAAATCACTAAATAAATGTTAAATCACTAAATAAATAAGGTAAAATAACGGAGATATGTACACATTAACGGTAAATAGTGTTAACATATAAATAGTCAGAGTTTTATTGTTATATTTAGTATTTGATATGTATAAACGCTGTTTGTTAACCAAGTAAAATAAAAAAAATAAAATAAAAAATAAAAAAAATATTGGGTTTTTAATTAAAATACACCGTACCTTGCAGTGTACATTGATGAAAATAAATTTAACCCTGAAAGGTAAACTGTCTTGTCGCGGTCAGTTCTCGCTTTCATTGATAGCCATTTTGTAGGGTTCAAAAGTACCTACTTGGCGCCGTGCCATTAGTCGCGCAAACAATGCAACGATAAAAGTCTTTTGTTTGAAATTCAAAGCCGGAATAAAATTGCCATGCGCTCAGAGACAATGCCAAATAATTTACCTAAAGCTATCGATACAGACACATTGCAAGTTTGTGCAAACATGGATCCCATGTCTTGAGAAGATAGAGGACAAAAAAGAAAGATACACCATTGAATATATGGTATTACATTGGTCAACGTCATAGTATGTTTTGGCAACTGTCCGGTAAAACTAGCATCAATTTATTTAGCCATCTTAATAACTGATAGAGTGGACTAATCGATATTGAATGGATTTACAAGTTAAAAAGTTGTAAATTAAAAATCACTAGTTAAGGATTTATAAGTTAAAAATCCACACTGATGAGTGGATTTACATATTAAAAAGAATAAAATAATTATTAGTTAAAAAAAAAAACACTAAAAACACGCTTTTGGGCTATGATACGATATTCACATACACACGGCTATGATACGATATTCCATCATGGAATGCCAGTGCCTATCTTCCGGCTTCATCATCAGACCTTGAAACCTAATCGTGGTCAAAGTTCATTCCAAGACTTTTCTAACAAGTCCAAACACAGCTATGATACGATGTTCCATCATGAAGTTCCAGTTCATATCTTCCGACTCTATCATCAGATCAGTTCGACAGTACCATATTATTGTATTGTCATCAGAACTACATACAGCTGCTAATTTTCATGACGCTACGCTCCTTGGAAGATGGTTAAATTAGTTACCTTAGATTCCATTACATAGTTACATACAGGTCGACCTAATAAAAGCGTGTTAAAAACACGACTGCCGTTGCAGACAGTGAACTATTGTATTTATTACGGGTTTTTATGAAGTATTTGTGGTTTATGTATTTATCCATATAGATATATGTATAATTCCGGTATATACTCTATTAGCTTCTACCCGCAGCTTCGCATGCGTTAAAGAGAATTTTTGCTAGCGGTTTAATAATTTCGACCGGAACCCTACATAAAAGTTTATCTAAAGAGATAAATTCAGGTAAAATGAGAGTTGCGAGTAAGTATTGTGGGTTATATTTCAAGGTCAAACTATATTAATTTATCGTTGTTTTACTTAGGCATTAATTAAAAACTTAAGCGGAAAGGTTTATGGTTTTACGGTGTTTTTAATGTAGGTTGTACAAACCTGATAAACAAGTTTAAAAAATAATTGTTCACTTAAGGACCTCTATGTAGAAAATGTTGTTGTTTTTCCCTCGGTGCTAGTATAACCAGACTGCTAGTAACAGCTCACTCTGGTGGAGCAGGCCACATATAACTACCCATGTGAGAAGCAGTTCTCCCTCAAGTCGATAAAGATCCAAAAATATCCTTGAGAAGATAGAGGACAAAAAGATAGATACACCATTTTGATTGTTTGTTTGTTTCTACTCTTTATTGTGACACTTCACAATGGGCAGGTTTATTGTCATACAACAATCTCTTACAACCAACCCTACTTTAAAGTGTTTATATGGATGTGTGCTTGTAACATGTGTGTAAGTGTGTCTTGTTATTGCATTCGATTGCCAGTATTGAAATGCAAATCCGTTAACTTTATCCCAACGGAAAATGGTAACCCAGCTGGGAATCGAACCCGGAACCTTACGATGTAAGGTTCCGGGTTCAGGCGACCTAACCACTGTGCCACCAGGCCGTGTATAAAATTTATTATATATGGTATTACATTGGTCAACGTCATAGTATGTTTTGACAACTGCCCGGTGAAACTAGCATTATCATATATAGTAACATCTTTACTAACATTGATAGCGTGCACTGACTGACAATGAATGGATTTACAAGTAAATATATTTAAAAAAAATAAAAAATACGACTGCCGATACAAAAGTGAACGACTGCCGATACAAAAGTATTTATAATTGTTTTCATTACGGGTTTTTTATGAAATATTTGTGGTTTATTTATTTATACGGTATACATGTATATTCATAGTGTACATATATATTTCCGGTATATAATATATTAAACCTTTCATTTGAAACTAAACACGAAATACGGGGTGTTATTACTGCACGGGCATTTTTTTGTGGGCGAATCACTACAACAAAATAAACAACTTTTAATTTAAAAAAAAGAAAAAAAAAGAATTTTTTTTTTTTTTTTTTTAATCTGGTTTTATAAATACATTTTTAAAAAGTATGAAAAGCTATGATCACGACACTCTAACTAGCGATTGGTAAAATGTCGCTGATATTGTTTATTAACGACTTATTACCTACCGCTAGATGGCGCAGCGCGCTCAAACGCTTCTCAAAACTTTATTTACCAGTCAACTTCTTCTAACTTTCATTTTCTTTTAAACAAAAAAAAAATACAAAAAAATACATTTTTTTGTTTTTTTTCCAAAAGTTTTTATTAAAAGTTGCTTATCACGTTGTACCGATAAGCAACTTTAGAAAAAAATACCTGTTTAGTAATAACATCCCGTACGTATGTTAATTTATTTTAGACATTTAAACAGTTACTTACTTGATATTTGAACAGTTAATGTACACTATGACACTAGTAATAACATAACGATATCATACACTTATAACATTTAACAATATAACATATAACAAAACATTTAACAATATCATACATTTATGGATCGGTTAAAGCGTTTAGAAGTTATGGTGAAATAAAGAAACGGAAAACATACATACATGAATCCTGAACATATTGCACTCCGTTTTTGTTAGGTAGTCGTGTATGATAGACAAAATTTTGGACAAAAAAAACCGACTCCAAAATTGTTGATACATGTCATTGTGACAATTAAACCGGACTATCATAATTGAATGCGTGTACAAAATTTTGTGTCTATGCTGTTGACCATTGAGGAGTTCCCTCGTTGGAAGCCAACCCTAAGTGCCGCAGTCCTGTCTTGATGAAACTTAGAACGTGCTGTCGTAATTGAATACAACATTTCGTGTCTGTGCTGTTGACCGTTGAGGAGTCCACTCGTCGGGAGCCAACCCTGGGTGCAGCAGCCATGTCATGGTGAAATTTAAAACTGAATGAGTAACAAAATTTCCGGTCTGTGCTGTTGACCGTTTAGGAGTCCCTTCCTCGGGAGCCAACCCAGGGTGTAGAATCAGGTCATGCTTACCATAAAAAATGCATTGTCATCGGAATTAAAGTAACATATAAATTTTCAACTTCATATGATAATATTTGAGGAGTTCCCTCAATTACTCAAGGATCTCATCATCAGAACAGTATAAAAATATGACCAATCTGTAAGTATATCCTTTCAAATAAAAAAGGAATTTTCCAAATCGGCTCATGGCAGAGTTCTGAGGTAACAAACATTTTAAAAAAATATGTATAAAAAAGATACAAACGAATTGATAATCTTCTCCTTTTTTTGTAGGCTGTGAAAAGGAAGATACACCATTGATGATCTATGGTGTTAGATTGGTCAATGTCATAGTACGATTTGGCAACTGTCCGGTGAAACTGACTTCAATGTATTTGGCCATCTATAATAACAATGTTAATGAGTGTACTGATTGATAATGAATGGATTTATGAAAGGACTGATTGATTATAAAAATCCAGTAATTTGACCAATGATGATCCAGTAATTTGTTGATTAATGAAATGCGTAAAGTTTTAAATATAATGGTATTATGATAGCTGACATTCGAATTTTCATATAATTTATTATACAGCTATTCATTTTTTTTTAAATACGAAGGCATATTGCTGGATTGACAATAAATTTGATTTGATTATTCTACATAGAATTGCATTTATATTTTAATATATTATTCTCCCTGACTCTTGAATCACATTAGTATATTTTGATTATTTGTATGTAGGTAATACTGAATATAATATTACAGCCATGACAACGATCACGATAGTTATGTTTTTAATAATTAAATTTTAAGCATTTCATTTTGTGACGCATCCAAGTGTAGGAATGCCTATCTACTGGAGTAGTTGATTGTATTGTATTGTATTGTATTGATAACAATATTAAAATTAAATTATTTGTACCATCTATCGCATTATAAGCTCATTACATCATACAAATAATCTCAGTTTAAGCCGTTTTATGTGTGACTGGTAGTTTTATACTGGAAGAATGAGAACCGTTCGTTTATATTACGCTGTAACGCATTGCCCCGTCTCTATGGCATGAACTAATTCCGATTGCGTTACTTCAGTTCACGAAGTAACGCAATCGGACCGAAAACGATCAACTCCAAAAAACAACAACAAAACCAACTAGACAGAGATTTGCAAGAATAGACAAAAATAGACAAAGAGTCATCGACGATTCCCAAACCTGTGAACCAAAACAGAGCGTGCAACATATGAATATTCTGCAAAGCGTTCGCTGCTGTTAATACGGATACATAAATGAATAACTCGCAGCTTATATTTCCAGGGGAGACATAATTCGCTGTTATAAATCGTCGGTGTAATCTCGCGGTGCATGCGTGAAATGTAACATATCAGCAAGATCCAAAGCGACGCGTGTCACATCATGAGAGGATCTGTCCGAGGATTACACGAGTGTCCGCCACCGATGCGTCTGGTGACAGAATTCTTGCCAACGTTGCAGGGCTGTCTTTTGAGATTGAGATTTCTCTAAATATAAAATTTATTTTAGAAGAGTTCAATATTTAGACGGCTTTTTAAAGATTGTTTTTTTTAGCCATTTTACTTCTTAGAGGCCGTTCCCACTATGACGGACCGTATGTTTCGACGGTCCGTCTAAACAGGCGGAAGTGCCAGTGTCTGAACAATGTATATGAAGCTGTTCACATTTAGACGGATCCGGGTAAAAAACGGGACCGAGTCTTTAGACGGACGGTTTGTAACTGCGAAGCGCTGTCTAAACGCCCGGACCGTCGTAATGTGAACGAGCGGGCCGATAAATAGCCCGTGTCGTTACGCCCCCCCCCCCCCCCCCCCCGCGGACATACATCTCTCGCCGCAGGCATCGTTTCGGGGTCCGCACTTGTCAGAACGGAGGTCTGACCTCGACTGTTCGGTTCGGCCGATTGGGCGATGGCTTCCGTCAAAACAGACGGTCCGTCACAGTGAAAAGGGGCTCTACGGTAACGGCCCACCTGACAATGATTTTACAGGCGGCCGGTTTTTATAATATCACTCAGGCGGTCACCCATCCAAGTACTGCCCCCGCTTGATGCCGCTTCTCTTAGAACAATATTGAAATAAAGGCGAGCTACGTCACGAGTCGTAAGGGCTCGCATATGGCCGCCAGATGTCCGCTGCTCAGCCGACGCGGATATCCAAACATTCGAAAAAGTCGTCAGCCTTCACCCGCGCGTAACGCTAAGCAAAGGCGTTCGTCGAGATAATACAAAAATATATGTTTACTAATCCCTTACTTTTCCATATGTAAAATTTAAATCATATTTGTACTATTATGTTAGCAGTTGTAAGACGTAGAATCGAAAGATCTATCAAATAGATCGTACGTCGTACAAAATTAGTTATGTACGATTTTATTCATTTAAAAAATCTTGAAATTGATTTTAGAAAGATGTCTAATGTATTACTACAAGTAAACATATTAAAAAGAATAATAAACACAACTGCTGTCACTGAAAGTGAATTATTGTATTTATAATTATTTTTATTACTTTTTTATGAAATATTTGTGGATTTTGTACTTATCCATATAGATACATGTATATTTCCGGAATTTACTCAATGATACCTTTCATTTTTTAGACATTTAGACAAGTATTCTTTGACATTTTAACAGTTTAGGTACCCTATGATACTCGGAATGACATAACGATTCTAACAATATCACCCACTTCTAAATCGATTCAAGCGCTTCGAAGTTATGGTAGAATAAATAATCAGGGATTCATAATTAATACATACCGGTTTTTTTTCCGAGTACCTACAATTGCGCAGTTTTATAATTTTCCAAAATGTTAGATTGGAATAATATCGTAAGAACCAAAAACGGTTATTTAAAAATCGGTAATATTTTGTGGAGTGTCGTAATTAAATACTTTGAAAAATTTATTTTGCTAAATTAATATTCCAAATATTTGTCTTCGTTACTAGGCCTACAAAATCATTCCTGAGGGCCGCGAAAATGAAGAACAAAAAAACTACACTGTCAAATGATGAATTTCAACACGCACCTCGAAACACGGCGATTTATATTAAAGACGCTGCTTTCTCCTTATATGAGAGCAAAGAGTCAAGGGACGTACCCTATGATACTCGGGTGGACAAAACGATTTTAATAATACGACACACTTCTAAATCGGTTCAAGTATTTAGAAGTTCTGGTGTAATAAAGAAACGGAAAACTTACATACATGAATCCTGAACACAAACAACCCTTTTGGGCAGTCAGACAAAGCATAAAAATAACCCGGCTAGGGCCAAAATAGTTTCTGAAACGCTGCCATAACTATTTTATATAGTTGCGTATTTTAAACCGTTTAAAACGTTTTTGATAATTTTCAATGGCTTTAGTAGGCCCTGAATAAGGCTGTGCCGTGGATAGCTTATTAAACGATAATTCCATTGGAGAAGCTGTGTGTAATTTGCCGTACAATCACACGCACATTTTCTTACATGCCTCCCTTCCGCTCCTGACACACGTGCTTTCTCTTTCTCTCTCCTCTTGAGGAGTGCCTTGGCCCGCGCCGGGCGCTGAGCCGATTATGATCCGGATTACGAATCACGATTGCACTGATCAAATCACACGTCAAGAGTTGAGACGTTGGCGTTTATTAATGAAGATGTCGCCTGACCACAATAGTGTTTGTCACGCCAACAGAGTGTTTCAAAATGTTTTGGGAAAGCCTAATCATAATATCATTTTATTGACAGTGCTTTGTGAGACATTGATATATCGGTGCGTTTCGCTTATTATTTGAGTCCTACAGCCTTGGCAACTCATTCGAAATGATTTAAGCGTCCGCTAAATAGGTTCTTCTTCATACAAAACGCCAATGCAAGTTACTCTCGGATACAAATTGCAGTCATGAAAATTGTATTCCACACACAATAGAGTACAACATGGTGGGACTATTGCCAAGTGGCACTATCATGTGACCATACCGTCACGATTTTTGTGGCTAAGTAATTATGTAGGCAAATTAATATATAACAAGCGTATTTTTTGTAAAGCAGTAGTCATAGTAAATGAGTAGAACTACATAATAATGAAAATAAGACAGAAATTCATAACATAATAATATGTCAGATCAATATCAAAAAAAGAAATAGGATATAAAGACAAGCTAGGTGGGGGGGGGGGGGGGGATGGGTCAGATCAGGGAGTAGGTAAAATTATGTAAATTTTCAAATAAAATGGTAAATTTGAAAGTTATTACACTTTTTGAAAATGTTTTTTTTTTTTTAAATAAATACTAATATTTTTTTTTTATATTTTCTTTATATTTTTATTTCACTCTTTGAGAGGCCACGGTCTTCTACTTCGATCAATCCAGGATAACACACGCGCCATTCCGATACATAATTCTTCTGTTCACGCACTCTTTTACAGTCCATTCTGCTCGTTTATGGAATCAGCTCTCTCACTATATTTTGTAATGCATACTTTCGTTCCATACTTTCAAAAAGTTGTTGAAGAAACATTTATTTATACACAGCCACTAACCAAATACCTCACCTTGTCCTCTTCTTTGTACTTCCCTGGCAACTTTAGCATAAGTTACTGACATATATTTGTATGTTTATTTTACATTTAACTTTACTACTTCTTTGTGTACATTAGGAATTATTTTATCAAATGGTTGACTGTAAGATATCGCTATAGCGATAAGTCCGCCATTTGTGCATAAATTGTCTTTTTTATAAAACCAGTGTATTATTCATTAAGTTATGTTCTTATAGCACAATAAAGTTATTCTATTCTATTTTGACTTCATTTTTTTTATTATTATACTCAATCTTCACCCTATGCGATCTAACGCTATTCTAATATACACGACACTGGCATTTTTTATTCGAGAGTCATCATCATTATCACCATCATCAACAACCTCAATCATCAAAAAAACCTTTTTATAAGAGGCAGAGTCAAGGACTATATCACTTTGAAAAATCTTACAATTCGTGCCTAAGAAAAAGAAGGTTTTTGTATCGTTTTCTAGAAACCGCTCTGAAAGAAGTACACGAAACAATTAAAAAAACACTTCTGAATAAGCCTGATTTATCACATTCAGAAAATGGTCCTCAATTTGCATTGGCGTTCTGTATAAAACTCTACCCCTTTACCGGCTCCTTAAGTTTTCGGAATTCCTAGATGTTTTACTTTATCATACTTAATTCAACTCCCCCGATATTTATTTGTAAATAATGTATGTAACCTGTGGATATATATCATGAAAAAAATAGTCGTTTTTCTCATTCTTTATATTTATTTCTGTACCTACTCTCTCAATAACAATTCAATTTTTAAATAGTTTGAAACTTTTGAATAATATGTGTTTATTTTCAAATGTACGCAAACCACATTCTGCCAACTTTCCAATCTATTGTACATTTATGTATAAGTGTGTTACTTATAAATGTGTTATTGCCTAAAGTACGCTTGACTAAATATCAAAAAACATTTTTATATAGTTTTAAATTTTTCAATGCTTTGCCGTCATCGGCGAGAAGACTTGAGATGGCAGCATATAAAATCTGCTTGAAAAATCAGTTAGTCAAACATGCCCTTTACAAACCGGACGACTTTTATGATATTGCGTCCACAATTGCTTGATTATAAATAACCATATTATGACTATACTTTCGCACTAAGTTTTAGATTTTATTGACATTGTTTTTAATTACGCATGTTTCAGAATTTTTCTTTTTTATTGTATTGATTATTATTTATTGTTTGATTATTAAATAATTATTAATTATTAATAATTAAATATAAAAATATATTATAAAATTTATATAATGAATATTAATAAAAAATTTAAGAGATATATATATATATATATATATATATAACTAATTATAAATTTAATATAAATTAATTATTTAATATAATTTTTATGTCTAAAAAATAATAATAATAAATTTAAATAATTATTAATTATTAATAATTAAATATAAAAATATATTATAAAATTTATATAATGAATATTAATAAAAAATTTAAGATATATATATATATATATATATATATATATATATATATATATATATATATATATATATATATATAAATATATATATATATATATATATATATATATATATATATATATATATATATATATATATATATATATATATATATATATATATATATATATATATATATATATATATATATATATATATATATATATATATATATATATATATATATATATATATATATATATATATATATATATATATATATATATATATATATATATATATATATATAACTAATTATAAATTTAATATAAATTAATTATTTAATATAATTTTTGTATAAAAAAAAATAATAACAATAAATTTAAATAATTATTAATTATTATAATTATATATAAAAATATATTATAAAATTTATATAATAAATATTAATAAATATTAATAAAAAATTTAAGGTATATATATATATATATATATATATATATATATATATATATATATATATATATATATATATATATATATATATATATATATATAACTAATTATAAATTTAATATAAATTAATTATTTAATATAATTTTTGTATAAAAAATAATAATAATAAATTTAAATAATTATTAATTAATTATTAATAATTAAATATAAAAATATATTATAAAATTTATATAATGAATATTAATAAAAAAAAATAAGATATATATATATATATATATATATATATATATATATAACTAATTATAAATTTAATATAAATTAATTATTTAATATAATTTTTGTATAAAAAAAATAATAATAATAAATTTAAATAATTATTAATTATTATAATTACATATAAAAATACATTATAAAATTTATATAATAAATTATATAATAATTTATATAAATTTAATAAAATTAATAAAATTTATATAATAATTTTTAAGTAATCCCCTCTGATTACAATTATTATTTTTTTCTTTTTTCTTTTAATTAATCAAAGCGGTTTTATCATCCGGTAAATTATGATTGTAAAATTTGACATGTTCCTCAGTATTGTGAAATGCTTTTATGGAATTAATAAATGATGATGATGATGATGATGATGATGATGATGATGATGATGATGATGTACAGTCAAATAGAGAAAAGTCTGGTCTCATAACATCATTAGTAAATTCAGAAACAGGGATTACTTTTAGATATCGACGAAATAGTCCGAATTGGCTCAGGTTACCTTACCTGATGTATATATTTCATATGCGATACTGCCTCGATAAAGTTAGAACATACTTGCATTTCCCTCACAACTGCCAATTTCTTCTAATCACTAGTTTATTACAGGCTTTCCAGCGACGAATGTTTCAGCATGCCAACCACTACACTCATTACGTACGTGGGTACATAACCTCGATATGTAACTTGTAACGTATCTTTAGGCGTTACGTAACCCGATCGAAATCACCGGCGCGCGCGGCGTTTTTGTGTGCCGGGAGAGGAAATTACACGCTGCAATTGCTTTCAATTTGGTCCAATTTGGATTTGGTAAAGCAGAAATTAATTCCCGTTGCGCCATTGAGCAGTTGTTCTGTGTCATTAGCCACCAATTAAACGACGCGTTCGGAAATTAAAGTGTTGAGTGAATTTGCAACAAAAAAACGGCGGCCGCGCGGCCGTGGGCGGGGGGGGGGAATGAATCAACTAGCTAGACGGCGACGTCATATTCTATTTCAGCAAATCAGATAATAGACTTGGTAAAATTTATTAGCCGGCTTAACACCCCCCCCCCCCCCTCCCCCTTCCTCTCCATCCTTCCTTCATAAATCCCTGACATAAAGCTGCTGCACGAAACCGAGAAGTACTTTGTCCATGCCATTTCTTGACATACGTTGACAGTTTAAAAGTTTCACCTATGATTAGGAGGCGAGGAAGTTCACTCCCTCTCACCATATCCGCGGTAGCTCCCTTTTATGCGTACCCTGAATAAGACTAGCAAAAGTACAGAATGCTACTTATACCTTAGCATTAAATTCTACAATCTACCACCTACTATTATTAAACATCTGGAGAAAGTAAAATTTAAAAGAAAACATTAAGGAGATGCTTATAGGCCGCCCTTTCTATGACCTGACCGAATTCTAAGACCATGACGTTTCAAGGGCGAGGATATTTCATTTCTCGGGCGGCATTTTTTGCCTCTTCTTAGCTATGGTATTGATATCTTTAGATATATTTTTAAACGACATTTTTTTGGTGCTAATAATAATAACTAAACGCATTATTTGCTTAAACAAAAAGGCGAGCTTATTGCCTAAAAGCAATATCTAACCTTAACTAATATCATTGATTTTAAATCAATGCTAATATTATGATTGTCGTGTCTCAATGACATGGAAAAAATATAATTTATATACTCGCATTCGATAATTTATAAAATGATTTTTGAAATTATGGGACGTATGTCCCATGGTCCTTATAGGGTTAAAATCTTATAGAGTGCTGTATTGTTATAAATTGTCAGGCGTCTTACGCCATCTTAAAGTTTAAAGTTTTCTTATACTTTGTATCCATGATCCACTAATTTCTCAAATAAACCGTAACGTTTAGCATAATGCAAGTGAGCTGTCTACGATGTGACAGCTCGTTGGTATAAATGTGCTTGCTGTCACATTGTGTGGTTTAATCGCATTGGCTTGATGAGCGCAAAGCGCGCTCAGCCGCAATCTCATACATCTCACAGCGCATCGGACAGCCAACAGACATCTTACTTTGCCGGTCTTGCGGAACGAATAATCGCGCTATTTAAAATGGCCGTTTTGCAGAAGGTGATCCCAAGCGCCATTCCAACGTATTTTCTTCCGTCTCTGCTGTCTTTATTAGCGACATTTTTTAACATTGTATAACATAAAGCGTGCGGGGGATGCAATGTTACTATATTTATTCTATATAGAATATATGAAATATAGAATGCGCGATGACTAAAGGTAATGTGAGCTTAAACACACAGACACACAGACAGACTTAAATCTGGAAATGATCTTAATCGTCTCGGGGGGAGAGGGAGGGGGGGGGGGGTCAAAATGGATATTTCTATCTTCATCTCAAAAAAAATGTTTGCGAGTTCACAATACTTTCCTTAATCGTTAGTTTGCCGTTAAAGTAATGCGTGTTTTGTTATACCATGAATAATAGCAGTGTTAGGAATTTTATATAAAAATTAAGGTGGAATTCGTACATTATTGATAATTAGAGCCTTTTTTGCCGCGTTGCTAACCACGACGGAACTCATAGGGTAAAAGCCGGATAGTTGCCTCAGTCGGATACATGCCCCAGTGTTGAATACATTCTGTTAGGGATGTTAGTGGCGTTAGCGCTTTTCTATAATTAGAAGTGCCCCTCCCGCAGGCCTCAATGCATGTAAGTTGTCGGAGTAGGCGCACGCAAAAATCTTTCGCGGCGAAACTTTGACGGGCGTCGAAATGATTATTGGTAAGTAATTTCTATTGATTTTTTTTCATTACTGATTATCGTTTCAGTCAACTTTTGTTTCTTTGCATGCATAAGAAATTAAATTACACTGTTTATTACGTTTTATTGTTAAATAGTTCTTATTTATTTCGAAATAAAAAGGCAATTATGCGTATCAAAATGGATAGTCGCCCTATTTACTTAAAGTCTAAGATAAAATTGTCCAGAAGAAGAATAAAGAAAATAAAATAAAGAACACAAACAAGATAACAGAAACTGAAATTAACACAGCGAAAAAAAGAAGATTTTAAGACAGTTAAAAGCAAACCAGCTGATAGCAAGAAAAGCACTTTGAAGATAAGAGGGCAACCGAAAAAAAGGAGAAGGCCAAAAAAAGGAAGAGCTTTAAGGAAGAGAAGAATACAAATTTACAGTTCTGACAGTATAAAAAGCATTTTAAGGCGACATGATACCTGGGAACGACAATATCTGAGGAATTTTAGTTTTATGAGTTTTTTGAAAAATATAAGCATTAATTTAAAAAAGTTTCTAAGTGAATCCCTAGATAAGGACCCAATTAAACATTTGTACTCAAAAAAGTTGCTCATTGCCTTGGACATTAAGGCTTTAAACTGACTTCGAAAACTTTCAGGCGCGTTTACTCCTACAATGTAAGCGGGGAGTGTGTTTTATTATAATTTCATTATATTGACTGGTTAATTTTCTAGGGCAGCACTTAGCCACATTTTTTATATAGGCCCTAAATTAATTAAAATTAAATAAAACGCGAGAGCGCTCTGAGAGTTATGCTAAATATGCTTTGCCATTAACACCCATATACCACCACTGCATAAAGATAGTTTTAGTATGCGTTTGGTTTCCAGCGCTAGCGGACGTGGAATCTGCGCTTGACGCTTTGTCAACGCTGGATTTTTATTGGTCAAGCCCTACAAAATTGATTCCGCCTATTTTTTCGGGTGTCCGCCCATTTCGGATATTTTTCTGAGGTCTCATGTCGCCTTAATAACATAATAAAATATAATAAGTACAAAAAGCACTTTTACGTTGGGCATTACATCCGCTACAGGCGACTATCCCTTTTTTGAGAGGTCAAATAAAACAGGATTTACTCAAAGGCAATATTAATTATATGTACTAAAATAGGCTACTATAAAAGATAAAAGACCTATGTTTTGATATGCATGCTGCATTATTCTTAGTAAGTAAATATTTTTTTTAATATTAGAGCTTTTTCGAAAAGTTGGGCAACTATCCGGTTCTTAGCCTATTCCAAAATAACGCGAACTTATATATTTTAAGCTATTGCATAGCTTTTATCGCGGGCCTAGGCCAGCGCGGCGACCGAATGAAGAAATTTCTTAACAAAAATTAATGATTTTAAACTGATAATTACGTCTAAACGAGTACTGCTTATGATTCGAAAAAAATATATGTTAGACAAGAACATTTTCCTAATATTCTTAGCTTCGAATATTTTAGATTTTGTTTATATTACATAGTGTAATTAATTTGTGAAATTAGGTCAAACCGAACGCAAAAACGACTACTACGCAAATACTATCTGGCGTATTATTATGAAACCTGCACCATTTTAAAGATAATTTAATTATCTATCTTTCTATCTACGAATATTTTCGAATAATCCGTTTTTTTTGCTTTACTGAATAAAAAATTTGTGCGCGGCGCTCTATCGGAAGACGTTTAAATTATTCCGAATCATTTGCTTCCGCAGCCGCAAATGATTCGGAATAATTTCAACGGTTTCCGATAGAGCGCAGTTATCTGATATCAGAAAAAATAAAATATATAAAATAAATAAATAATTATAATTGCACAAGTTGTTAAAAATGCTATGCAATAGCTTTACCGCGGCAGTCCCCGAGTGCCACACGTATTTTTTTTTTAATTATTTGTAATGGAACCTGTATTTAATATCAAATTAGATTCAGTTTACAATCAAAATCGTAGGGATTTAATTTATCATTAACCACGTCATTTTACTGACTAACTAAGTGGCATGATCGACATAATTTTAGTCCGTTATTGAGCACCACGATGGCTAGAATTCATATCGGTGAATGTTCCCTGAACAATCAACTATATTATATAACTCGTGTACTATCATTCATCGGTATAAATGTATTTGATTGTAATTGGATGACTGGTCAGCTTTTAATTAAAGAGTTTTCGAATAAGGGAGGGTCGATTTTGTCAGTCAGTGGCAGCCATGTTGTTTTAGCGACGTCTGTCAAATCTGTGGTTTATTATTCAGTCACTGATGCTAAAGTTGCACTTTACTATCGAAATGAGTATTCGTTAGTGCATTGCTATTTCTGGCAGAAGTGACGTGAATTGGCCACCAAGATCGTGCGATTTGACCCCGCTAAACTTTTTCTTGTTCTATAGTTGATAAATATAATTACCTTGGCACCTGGCTTACAAACAACTGGGATAGTAAAGTGGAGATCAAGACTCGCATCGAAATTGCACGTAGCGCCTTTGAAAAAATAAAAAAGGTCCTTTGCAATCGAAGCCTGAAAATCCCACTTCTAATGCATGGCCAGATGGAACTGACTTCGAATGCATACAGAGAGAAAAGCATTGGCGCTATTATAGTGCCTTATGGTAAGGCAGCAACAAAGAATATTAATACTTACGTATCATCTTACGGTTTCGAATGTATACAGAGAGAGGAGTATTGGCGCTACTACAGTGACATACGATACTCCGGCAGCATTAGGTAAAGCACTAGACAAACAACGCCATCGAAGTTGACCATTTTAACTTGCTGTCTACGATTAACAATTCTTCTACTCTTTATTGTGAAATTACGACAATCTCTGACAATCAACCCTACTATGAAGTTTTTATATGCATGTATGAGTGTAACTTGTGTGTAAGTGTGTGTCTTGCGATCTCACAGAACATCTTTTCCGCATAGGGAGGTTTTGAAATTCTAAAAGGGAAAAAACGATCGACCCTAGCCTTTCATGGTCGGAATTAATATGACCAAATTAATACTCTGATACCATAGGAAATAAAGATTTATTAGGAATATATGCCTGCATTCGGTAAATTCCTGAGAGCTGGCGGAAAGAGAGTTTGTCACTGGTTGGCAACACTTCTGAATCGGAACGATCTCTTTGCGGGTACTCTGAGGCAATTTATGCCCGCAATATGTTCGCTGCATTGCATCGTAAACAAATTAGCTGTGAGCCAGACGGTAGCGGAATTTGTGACCACTGGTTAATAATAAAATTATACATCAGATATGACACCAACAATAAATGTGTTTAGAGGAGCTCAGTGTGTTCAGATCTCAGCTTTTAGAAGAGCTAGTCGTAGGTTCGTTTGATAAGCGGCCAACAAAAAGTAAACATTAACATTACTCTGCTCTACTTCACTCCATTCTCTATAATTTGGATGAATTTGATAAGCACGCCAATTAGAAAAGGCCACTACCTAATGAGGTACAGTTCCGTTTTCAGAATGACTCCACTGGTCAATGTTTTCCATCTGCTGCTGCTCATCATCATTCAAAACATCATTTCGTAATCTCACTTTTGCAGCGATATAACAAATTATATAATATAAGTTTAATATATATATTGTGTTGGTATAAGATAAAAGTAAAAAAAATGGCTTCTTTACGAAGTAGGTCGTACAAAGACTGAAAAAGAATTGCTTCATACAATAATTTAAAATATGTGTGTATGTAGATGTATGTGTGTGTGTGTTATTATATATGTATGTATATATATTTGTATGTGTATATGTGTATAATATCTATGTAACTAATCCTTTATCATATATATTTGTATTAATATGTGTACTATTTTATGCCATTATCTTAGTGTTAGTATTGAAAGTAGTCTATTAGTCAGTACTACTCAAACGTCAGTAGGTAGGTACTACTCAAAAACAAAGGCTATATATTTCGTATGCCCAGATACAGGTTGTTCTGTCTAGTTGGGCATTGGGGTTGTGTTCATTTTCTTATTGCTTATATAAATAGTTACAAATCATATCTTTACGATCTCACTGTTAACTCTCTACCAAGTTGTAACAAATAAACAAATAAAAATAAAAAATATAAAGATTTATAGTCAATTTTGAATTAAAGTATCATTGTGTAAAACCTAAATACCATGAGATTAACGTAGTGAATATAGTGAAAATTATCAAAAATGCGTTTAGTAGTCTATCTTTCTTACGAACTATTTTGTTTTTGTCAATCCTAACACAATAATAATAAGTAAAAATACGTTTAGAATAAACTGAATTCCTTTCACAGAGTGTACAAGCTTTCCAATAAAATTCAGCGAAATTTCATGACCTTCAGGTATTACCAGTTTAAATTTTATTTGCTGATATTTTTGTTGAATTTTACTGTAAAATTAATAATCTAAAATAATATTAACTTTGTATGAGGGTTAATCAACGTACTGACTTGGAAATTGTCACAAGGATATGTGAGTGTAAAAATCATAAATCATTTTGGCTATTTTTTATTCATATTTCACCGTGTATAATCTCATAATTTAAGAAGATTAATAATTAAAACTATATTCTCATAAAACCGTAGATATCTATCTAACTATTCATATAAAATATATAATTGAAAGATTTATAATTAAACTTTTTATTTTGATTATGCGATGTGTTGTTTTAACGCTTTCGCATATATAATACGTTTTTTCGTTCCTCCGCGATTAATTCGCAATTCACGCACTTTTAACGTCTGTCGTGCCAATACCAACTACGGGAAAAATTCCATCGCTTATGGGCTGATGTGCACGTACGACTCTCGTTTATCCACCATCGACATTTTCAACCTCAACCAAACCGACGTTCGTTAAAGAATTATTCAAATCAATTGCACCTAACGAGCTTGTTAATACCTATCGTTCTTAGTTATATACTTTTCATGCAACATATCAGTAGCTACTACAAATATTTATAAATATCTATAAATATTTATTATATATCTATAAATATCTATAAATATCAATAAATATCTGTATCTATATATCCACTATACGACCTATCTATATCTTTATTTATATCTATATACATATACACATGCCATCGTCTAACTCCTTCTTCCTAATCACTTCCAATTCCCTACCTCTCCCGTCGGTTTTCTATATTAATTTTATATTTAATATGAACTTAGTTTATTTTACAATTAATTTTTAAATGTAATATGCTGAAATCCAAATTCGTAATATGCGGAAATCTGTTACCTTCGTAGGAAACGATTATCGGCGTAATGTTTTTCTTTTTTTTTCTACATTATGTTTATGCACACGTATGTCAATTGTGTGCGCTGTATGTTTCCAGAAATAAATTAAAATAAAAAAATAAAGAATAGATAAAAAATTTAAAAAAAATAAAAAAAAGCTGTTACACAATGTCCGGGTTTTGCACACATTGTATAATTTAATTGTGAGAAGTAGATAGATTGGAAACGAATGCAATTATATGGAATCCACATGAGGATATTTATATCACCATGCTGGAAAAAAATGTAAAATGATTTTTACTCTTTGTATATTCCAAGCAATACGGTATCTCTACTTATACCCTACTATTTTTTTACTAAGCATAGTGGGCTGTAATTCCCTCAAGTTGCGTAGAGAAATGCTCTCCATGGCCTACGTTTTTAAGCTGGTCCGGGGCAAAGTTCATAATCCTAGCATGCTAGCGAAGGTTTGCTCTTTGTTCCGGATAGCTATAATCGAGCTCGGTCACATACTTTATTGCGTAGCCGTCCTCGCGAACCAACTTAAGGCGAGATGATACCTGGGAACGACCAAATCTGAGGAATTTTAGTTTTATGAGTTTTTTTTAAATATAAGCATTATTTAAAAAAGTATCTAAGTGAATCCCTCGATAAGGAACCAATTTAAAATTTGGACTCAAAAAAGTTGCTCATTGCCTTGGACATTAAGGCTTTAAACTGACTTCGAAAACTTTCAGGCGCCTTTAATCCTACAATATAAGCGGTGAGTGTGTTTTCTTATAATTTCATTATATTGACTAGTTAATTTTCTAGGGCAGCACTTAACCACATTTTTTATTTAGGCCCTAAATTAATTACAATTAATTAAAATGTGAGAGCGCTCTGAGAGTTACGCTAAATATGCTTTGCAATTAACACCCTTATACCACCACTGCGTAAAGAGGGTTATTCTGTGCTAGCTCTGCGATTGACCGTTTAGTATGCGTCTGGTTCCCGGCGCTAGCGGACGTGAAATATGTGCTTGATGCTTCGTCAACGCTGGATTTTTATTGGTCAAACCCAACAAAATTGACTCTGCCTATTTTTTCGCGTGTCCGCCCATTTCGGATATTTTCTGAGGTCTCATGTCGCCTTAAGTCGATGGAGTCTTCTTACGCGTGCTTTGCGACTGCGCTATGTTCGGCAACGTCAGACCTGGACATTTTTACAGCGAGACCACATTTCTTTAAGGTATGGGCATTGCGCTACCTGCTTATGCTAGAATAAGATCGTTTTTATTTTTTTATGTATTCTGTTACTCTTACTATTTTTAATGCTTCTGCTTGCATATTTAATGCCTTTTAATAATTATGTAATATATTACATCTCAACGAATTGGTGTGTACTGTAATATTGATTTGTTAATTAAATAAATAAACAAATAAATAAATATTCCCCTAATCATATACTTGGCAGGATTTTTTATTTTGGAAGTAATGATTTATTTTATATCTATATAAGGGTGCTATGTTAAAAAATCTAATAATAACACTTTTCGATTTATTGAATGTATCGCACTCGATACATTGCCAGGTATATAATAAGCGTCGGAAATTGAAATAAGTTGAACGTATCGAATTATCTAAACTGCCAAGTATAGGGTTAAGGTACACGCACAATAGAGATGTTGTTGCGAAGCTTGTTTTAAGGAAACTGATGACGTCAACACAAGTTTTTAGTTTGGATCTCGCTTGGTCATTTTGAAAAGGGCACTTTTGTATGGGGATATTGCAGTCACTTTGAAAAGGAGATATTTTCAGAAATTGAATAATTAATTATTAATTTATTTACAACTTCTGAAGTATACAAACAAATGAATTGACCGATTCAATGTCAAATCGCCAAAATTCAAGACAATTGCAAATTACTATTCCTTGCATTATTTATTTGTGCAGTCTGATTGCGTACTGCCAAGGCAATAAATCCCAGAGCGTGCCCATTCTCGAGTCAGTTAATGTACATAAATCTGTCGTCAGAACATCAAATTTAGCACATTCCGAGTATTCACCGGGCGTAGTAAGGTTACGGGCATTAAAATGTGCGAGCGCCCGTAAGTTACATCAGCAACATTGTTATAAGGAAGGTTAAGAATGTGTGCCAGTGGTACAAACTCAGATCAACAACGCCTGGACGTCATCAACTTAGGGTAGAAAAACGGATTACTTATGTAGAATATTTAAAAACTTTCATTTTAGTCTTACTATTATCTCGGTCGTATAGGGCAAATCGTCCAAAATGACATACTGACTATTGTAAAACATTTTTATATTTTTATAATATTAATTTATTACTTCTATAAACTTTATATTACGACACTTTATATTAATTTTTATTTGTATGATTCTTTTATAACGATATTTTTAAATATAATTATAGGTTTATTATAATTCATTTGCTGTTGTATTTTATATGTTCGCGTATATGAACAAATCATCGCCATACATATATATAGAGTCTTTCATAGTACAGTTTATGGCCTAGTTAGGCAGATTCTGCAATTAAAACAATGTCAATGATTTTTTTTAATATTGAATATTATTTTTGTCCGAAGATGTTTAATAATCATAATTTAAAACGCAAAAGATAATCTTTAACAGGAAGGTCATGGGTTAAAATCATATATTTGTGCCTTTGCGACCAAGACAACTTGAAAATCTGAGCGGGTTTAAAAATAAATTGAGAGGCAATTAATTACTTAGTGTATTTTTATTTAACTTGTAACGGTTAAGGATAGTTTTTTGAGATATTTAAAACGTCTCTTTTTGAATAGTCGTAATATACGAAGGCGGTTCGAATAGTCTTTGCCAAACCTATGAGATGGCGCTGTCATTCAAAACGTATCCTAACTGCTTGTAGCTAGCACAGTATACCAGACAGTAGCTTCTCTTAGAACAAAATTGAAATCAAAGCAAGTGACGTCAGGAATCGTAGATAACAGTTTACAACAAAACAATTGACAATAAATAATATGTATTAGATTAAATGGGTAGATACATATGATGCTATGTATTTTCACAATATTTTAAGAAGCCGTTATGAGCATGTTGCATACATGTTGATTTTAAGCAGATAGACTCGGATGGATCTCTTGAAAATATGGATGTCAAAAAATCCAGGGTTGAAGAAGCGTCAAGCGCAGGTTCCACGTTCGCTCGCTTCAGGGACCAGGCGCATACTAAACGGTATATCGCAGCGCTAGGACAGAATAACTATCTTTACGCAGTGGTGGTATAGGGGTGTTAATGGCAAAGCATATTTAGCGTAACTGTCAGAGCGCTCTCACGTTTTAATTAATTGTAATTAATTTAGGGCCTAAATAAAAATTGTGGCTAAGTGCTGCCCTAGAGAATTGACCAGTCAATATAATGAAATTATAATAAAACACACTCACCGCTTACATTGTAGGAGTAATCGCGCCTTAAACTTTTCGAAGTCAGTCCAAGGCAATGAGCAACTTTTTTGAGTCTAAATTTTAAATTGGTTCCTTATCGAGGGATTCACTTACAAACTTTTTTAAATTATTGCTTATATTTTTCGAAAAACTCATAAAGCTAAAATTCTTCAGATATGGTCGTTCCCAGGTATCATGTCGCCTTAATCTTTCAGGCAATTTATTAAGAAGCTTGAGGCCTATATATCGACTAGTCGCCTGGAACTTGGCAATACGTGCTACGTTACCGATTAAAATTAAGAGAGAACTGTTACAAGTGAAATTAAAAAGAAGTTCTAGTCCTGTTTTATCTACCTTCCATGTGGCTTACCAATGTGAGTGTTGAGGAATATAGCTGGCTTATTCTGGTAATTTACGTTTAATGATTAATTGAGGTATCGGTAGCGAATTGGGAGTCCGATCGAATCGACGCGGAGCGGCCGATAGCCGTAGGCGTGATCCGGATCAGCGAGCAAGGAGGACGTCCATCCATCTCGGATGAGGCATGAATGAGCGCACGGCAGATGAGACGTCCTGATAGTGTGGCGGCCGCCGGCCCGTGGCATTTTACCGCGATGGCGTCACCGACCTAGAAACCATTGCGATATCCAAAACGGCCAACCCCACGCCGCGCCGTGTTCCACTCGGATACCTGCAAGTCATCCGGGGGATCATGGACCGGCGCGGCGCGGCGCTATCCACCTCCAGAATCTAATCGAACACTATACTGCCGTCGTAAATGAAAACACAGTAACTTCATTTACTGTGTTTATACAAGTTTGGTTCTTTAAAATCACGAGTTGGAGTACTATAAGGCAAATTTTTCGGTTTGTCTGTCGATGGATAGTTACCGAGATACCTTAGATAAAAACACAGTATTTTTTAAAAAATCAGAATATTTTAAATAAAAAACACAGTATGTATATTTTTTTATGTTAAAATACAGTAACTTATTATTTATTGTGATCTTTTTTAATACTTATGAGCATTTAAAAAATATATATTTGTTTAGCTACAACACGGCTTCTTCAAATACTGTGGTTTTAGGTAAATTTTTGTTAAAAGTTGATTTAATAATACACGAATTAATCACAGTATCTCAATTACTGTGTTTAAGGTGCCTGCAGTTTTTTATTTATTTAAAATTTTTTACATGGTTAGAACACAGTAATGGGTAAAATTTACCTATAACATAGTAACCGCTCAGTTACTGTGTTATAGCTAAAAAATATAAAATTTATCAAATTATTTTCCTAATTTAAAACACAATATCTAATTTAATTATTTAAACAATTATAATTTAATATATATTTTTATGCAGAATTGAAGTTTTAACTATTTCTTAACATTTAAGATTAAAATAAATAATCTATATTGATACTTTGTTCATGAAAACAACTGAACTTTGACCGCGTTTTACTCAAAACGTCTTTTTTCAAGTTACTGTGTTTTCATTTACGACGGCAGTATAGAGCTATAGTGTTCGATTAGAACACTTTAACTCTATAGTGTTCTAATCGAACATTAACTCTATAGTGTTCATAGTTCATAGTTCATTTTATTTTTAAAAAATCTTTAGGTACAGATTGTAGAAAACTTATAAAGTAGGTATTAATAAAATATAGAAATTACCAAAAGCTCTCTTATGTTATTTAAATATTAATTAATTACATAAGCGAGTTAATATCTAAATAAAACTGTCAACAAATAAAAATAATATTAATATGTACTCTGTGTACGTAGGTACGAACAAACGAACACAATGTACATTATAAATAGGATAGAAACGAATTTACCGCGTGAAATTTTTAGCACCCGACGTTTCGGTGACGTTGCAGCCGCCGTTGTCCAGGGTAGACTGAAAGAGCTGTCACTGCGTAGGATATAACTTTGGTGGGGGGCCGGACTTGGAGCGCGCTAATTTCGAAAATCCGTCTTGCACACAACACTCCCTGTATCCTGTCTTACGTCCTTGCGTTCGGCGCTCGGTGGCGGG
>OX155966.1:21272761-21276804 GCA_944548615.1 Micropterix aruncella
CGGAATGTAAAATGAATGATTGTCACTTTCCAACATAAAATTATCAATCGAGCGTAAAGCGGCTTAATCTAAGATCGGAGGAAATGTTTTTCAGAAAAACTAATTCAGATGTTTTTGTGCTCGGCAGATAGTTTTTGTGAGGAAAAGTTACGATCGATCATTTTGCTTTCCGCTGAACTATTTTTCGATATATTATTACAGTTCACGAAGAAAGGCAATGGAGCACATTGACTCTGTTGTGATAAGTTCACCCTTGAAAGTGCAAAATATTAATGTATATCTATAGTACTTATTATTTATCTTTAGCACTTATAGTGCATTTATTTAAATTCATCATTCGATTAAGAACTCCAGATGATAATTCTTAAGACGCAATAATTTTCTAACTCCACGCCACAAAAGGTGATTAACTATAATATTTCCCAGCCAACAACCAAAAATCGGTTGAGTCACCCCAAGAATTTTCCGGCAAGTAGCCAAGCCCCCTCCCCCCGCGGTGACCTCTCCCTCCTACTATTTTCGTACTATATTGTAGTATTTTCCGTGGTAATAACATTGTATTTTACCAATATGACGTAGTATTTTCTCAAATATGGCGGAGTTTACAAACTATTTGTGTCGCTTCTATAGAAGATATTCTAACCAAAATTTCCCATTGTGGTTCCGCCTGACAAGGCATCTGTATACAAATTTTCAAGCCTGTAATTCCAATATTTCGAGATTGAAATATGACTATAGCGCTATCTGGTGGACCTATTCCAACCACAGACTTTTCAACTCTTGACCATGACCAAATGATGCCTTCATGCCAAATTTTAGCTAAATTTGATAAGCGCTATCGTAGAGGAATACACTCACACATCGACACACAGATAGACAGACAGACAGACATATGCACATAGATAGATTGCAATCTGGAAATGGTCTTAATCGTTTCAGGGGCTCAAGTTAGATATTTCCGTCTTTATCTTGAAAAAAAAATATTAGCACCTTGACAATACTTTCTTTCCTGGTCTATTGGTGGGTCTGGAAAGTAAAATTAAAACTATAAAATAGACAAAAAACTAAAAAAAAATGATAAGAGAAAAGAAAACCAAATTGTTAAAACTTAGTAAAGTCGCAGAGGAAAAGGAAGGAGACGCAGGAAGGATAGGGAGCGAAAAGTAGGAAAAGGAAGAGAGTTTATGTTATGGTTTTTGGTGTATGTACTCCTTGAGCCTGGCCTTGAACCTGGTAGTGCTGGGGGCTGTTCGGACATTATTCGGTAAATCATTCCAGATTCGTGCAGCTTCCGCGTAAAAGGAGTACGAGAAAAGTAGCTGCTGTGACCAGGGATAGATAATAGGTTATTGACCTCTGATCTCAGGGAATGGCCGTGCGCCGATAGAGCGGTGAATTATTATACTATAAGCATTATTATTTTAATATTTTATATCATATAGGCGTATTTAGAGCGCCATCTACAGTGCGCCGCCATACTGATATACCACGAAAGTAAGCATACTGATCTTAATAATAGAAGATTAATCGATTTTTGGAACTGCGTGCCATCTACAGGTTGCGTTTCTTACTAAAATCCTGTTTGCCAAATCGTTGTACGACGTTGAGCAATCTAATACGGCATATAATCAATGATTAGAGCAAGTCGAACCATGGCTCTAGAAAAAAAGAAATAGATATTGCCGGATTAAGCCATGCGGATGCCTTTAGGCCATCGAAATCTCGGAGCCCCTTTGGACTTTTCTGGGCCCCCTTTCCACTGTTCGGGGCCCCTTTGGGCTGCCAAAAACAAGTAGAATAGACGAATATATAAACAAAACACGATCGCACCGGCGAAGTGGGGCGTCAAACATTTCTGACAGCGCTTATGTCACGTAGGAAAGTCGCGCATATAAACAAAATAATTTCGCACAACTTCTTAGGGTGCCTGTCCAACTAGTGAAGGTTGGCTGTCAGATCTGCATACTTCTTTTTGTCCTTCGCCAGGCCAAAACAATTCGGCGACACTCGTAATCCCGTTCCATTCTCTAATGTTCCGGAACCAAGATTTCCGTCTGCTTCCTGGTCTCCTCTTCCCTGCAACTTTTCCCATCCTAATGAGTTGCAGGAGTTCGTACTTGTCGTGCCTAAGCACGTGACCCAGGCATGCAACTTTGCGCTGTTTGATGGTCTGTCAAAGCTTGCGTTTTTGGCTGACACGCCGTAGAACTCCCTCATTGGTGACTTTCTGAGTCCAAGATATCAACATCATGCGTCTGAATGCCCACTTCTCGAATGCTTTTATACTTTTCCTGGGATCTTCTTTAATAGTCCAAGACTCACATCCGTATAGAGGCATGAGCCAGATGTAGCACTGGAGAACACGTATTCGAAGTGGGATTTTCAGGCTTCGATTGCAAAGAACCTTTTTCATTTTTCCAAAGGCGCTGTGTGCAATTTCGATGCAAGTCAATCTCCACTTCACTATCAAAGTTTTTTGTAAGCCAGGTGACAAGGTATTTACCATTTATCAACTTGTTCTAGTTTTTGTCCCACCACAAATATGCTAGGTTGTATATTGGTATTATTAGAAATGACCATAAACTTAGTCTTGGTGACATTTATCCTGAAACCAGCTTTGACACTACACTCATTTACTCGGTGAACAATCTCCTGTAGCTCGGCTTCCATAGATGCTCTGATAACAGTGTTATCGGCATAGTTGTTGATGACGAGGCCCGTTATGTTTATTATCGCACAGGCCGGCAGCGGTCAACTATCGATAATTTATAACAATTATACTATTAGTCGAATTAAAAAGTTTATTAGACATTTCTCCTTAGAATTTCAATTAGTTTTTTATCATTTTTTTATATAAATAAGATTGTAATTGTAATTCTAAAATTCTTTAATAACATTCTGTCAAAGATTATCATTGGTTTTATTTTTTTTATATTTATATCTTTTAATTTTATTTATTATATTTTATATTAGTTTTGTTAACAATTTGACTAGTTTTGTTACAAAATAAAAATAATATATATATATATATATATATATATATATATATATAGTATATATATATATATATATATATATATATATATATATATATATATATATATATATATATATATATATACATATATATATATATATATATATATATATATATATATATATATATATATATATATATATATATATATATATATATATATATATATATATATATATATATATATATATATATATATATATATATATATATATATATATATATATATATATATATATATATATATATATATATATATATATATATATATATATATATATATATATATATATATATATATATATATATATATAAATATATATATATATATATATATATATATATATTTAAAAAAATATCGAATATGTTTTTCATGGTACTTATTCGATCTGTCACCCTCTTGACGTATGGTAAGAATGCTCTTGATCTGCTCGGTTTCTGAGTTTCGTCTGTATTGGATCGTGTGCGTGTCTCGTGATATTTTCCTTATCAATTTCTCCAAACCCATCATTTATTTATTTATTTATTTGGTAATTTACAATTATACAATAATAATGTCATAGCCGAGAAACCAGTAGCAAAAAACTGATGACATGTTATGCCAGAAACTGTTGCCAGTGATCCTATTTGTCGCCTGTTCTAATAGCCTGTTCTAAGGCGGACATTTGAATTGTTTTAAATATATTACGAAACAATATAAAAAACTATGTAATGTAGAATATATAAAATGTAGTAATGTAGAATAAAGAAATTCTTACAAGCTGGAAAATTAAATATAAAATTGATAACATAAAAGTGAAATTGATAATATAAAATTGGTAACCTTAACATAATAATAAAAAAGATGCACAATTAACTAGTAGTTAGATAATCATAATTGCATTGACATACTTTTTGTGATTGACATCATTTTATATGTTTCTGGCATGCCATATATCCCATTAAAATTGCAAAGCGCCAGAGCGGCACATTCCCAATAAATAAGATTAGCAGTAAGCGTACTCAA